>CAJQZJ010000590.1:52616-73502 GCA_907164525.1 Lophiomys imhausi
GGGTACCTTGGCAGTTCTCTCCTGTCACTAGCAGGGTACCTTGGCAGCTCAATGCCAACAATTCCATTTACTCATGCTTATGCCACACAGAGTTATTTTTATACATGAAAATCCACTGACGGCCACTCTCTGATGGACATGGTGGCATTGTGGAAAGGTACTCACTTGTGACATTTCATACGAATGAACCTAAGGGTTCATAAACGTGAAGAAATGAGAGCAGAGCTACAATCATTCTGATGATAGGACATCGGCTGGGTACAACTGAGACCATGACTTGCAAGTTTTATGATCTGAGCAAAACTGGCAGTGTGGCCATTGCCAGTCACCACAGTGTCAGCGTGGAAGTTAACATTGACTTCTCAGGTGTCAGAGAAGGAAGCAGACATTCTGAAAGACTTTTTTGATACAAGTCAGCTAATGACTATTAGAGAACAAGAGACTTCCTGTCAGAATGGAATATGATCCCTTTCTGAAATCAAGAATGCTTTCAAATTCTACCCAGCAAGGCTGCTGAAGATAGCCTGAATTGAACTCACAGACATAAGGCTGCTGTGGGCTCTCCTCTTGGGCCATAATCTAGCCCTGGTGATTTTCAGAGTTTAATTAAAGGATCATCACTGCACAGAGACCTTGACTATGATCCTTGATGGGCATTTTTGGGGAGACTTTTTAGTTATTCAGCAAATACATAGAGGGCCACCTCTGTGAGACTCCTTGTGGGCACTGAACCAAAAACTCTCTTGCCAGCCTTCATTTAAGAAGCTTCATGCTAGCATAAAAATACATGCATAACAACAAATAGGCTGACAACATTACCTGTATTGAGACCCTCAAGACCATGTAAAGACAGTGGGTATAAATCAAGTTGTCGAGGGGAAAAGGAAGATTGGGGACTTTTTGTTGTTGTTCTTTAAAGATGGGGTCTCACTATGTACCCCTTGCTGGTCTGGAACTCACTGGGTAGACCGGTTTGACCTCAAATACATAGCTTTTTGCCTGCCTCTACCCTCCAAGTGCTGGGATTACATGTATGTACCACCATGCTCCGCCGAGGATTAGACTTTGTGACAAGGTGACCAGATAGAATTGCATGAGCAGGGACCTAAATGAGCAGGTTTTGTGCATCTCCAGGGTGGAAATCCTTAGGTATGGAGAAGACTGTGCATGGAGGGCCAAAGAAACCCTAGGGGTCAGTGTGCTGGCCACCGGTGGGACATCAGAAAGTTGACATCAGAGTCTATACAGCCTTCTTGGCCTTGACAAGAACCAGCAGCGTTTTGAACACAAGCATAGCAGGAGCTGCTAAAACATAAGTAGACATACATTGGTCCTGATTCAAACCTTAAAGTCACAAGGATGATTTTGATCCCACACTCTATACTTGGGCAGGAACTTTTATACACTAACTTCTGCATTAAGTAATTTTCTACTATGTGAAAAATAGGGGCTTTTTAGAAATGACAGTAGTGAAAATTCAATTTAAAAATAAAATGCAGATGCGTGAGTCTTCTGGGAGTTTTAAACAGGTATAAAAGCTCCATACTTTCAGAAAGATGAAATTAGAAGTCTTATATGTAAAATGTGTAAGTATGCAACCACCAGCTTGGTAAAGCATATACTGGGCACCAGTATTCTGTTCCTTTCTGACGACTATTCTTCCTATTGGTACCTTTGCTATTGACGCTGGGATCTTGTTGTCCATCATCCTGGTAAATTAGATTTGCTAACCAAGGAAACTGAGTCACCTACAAGCCATTGGCTGCTAATGATACACACCATCATTAGAACTAAGTATACCCCTCCACACACACACACACACACACACACACACACACACACACTTTAAGACAGACTCGAATGTGGCTGAGGCTAAATTCAAACTGATCCTGCCTCTATTGCTCAAATGGTGGGATTCCATGTATCAGTTTACCTGGTTTGTGTGCTGCTGGAGACAGAACATGCTAACCAGGAAACCAACTGAGCTGGATTCCCAGCCCAAGAAAACTTTTCATTTTAATGATTAAGGTTTTTTTTTTTTTTTGGAGGGAGAGGTGGCACATAGTCCCTCCAACTTTAGAAATAGTTATCAAGCTGATGTTCCAGGGGAGCCTAGGATCACTTATTTTCTTAAGATTTTACATATCTGGAGCCATGCATGATGGGGCATGCCTGTAATCTCAGGACACAGGAGGTGGGGGAAGGAAGATGGATAGTCAAGTCCTCCTTAGCTACATAGTGAGTTCAAGGCCAGTCTGTCTGGCATGAGAGCTTTTCTTAAAAACTGATAAAACAAACAAACCAGAAGCCCAGGAGTATGCATGCCTTCTCTGTCCTCAGGCTTGCTTTTTACACAGAAGGTACATTCTGTAATTTCATGCAGATACTGTTAGCCTTGAGTTTGTGGACTACAGGTACCCAGCAAGCCTTATACAGTATGTTTCTATTACCTACTTCCACAATAAAGTTTTTGTTTGGGTTTTCATACAGGATCTCTATATGCAGCTTAAGCTGGGATTGCAGCTGTCGCTAACTACATCTGACTCCCCATAATAAACTTATGACACTTACTGATATATGACCCTGTCCCCGGGGCATATTTTATTGAAAGGAAACAATAACATGTGAAGAATATTTTAGGCTATTGTAGGGGAAACACATTTGGGGTTAAATTCTTTAAAGCACTCTAAGAAGTGGGAATTATTTATTGCATGCCAAAGAAAGCAAAACAGCATGTGTAAAATCACCACCTGTGGAGTGCATTTAAAATAAAATGGACTTTTCTAGGCTCTATTCCCAGCAATTCTGATTCAGAAACCCAGACTGAGCAGACTTTTAATTTTAATAAGTACCCCAAGCAGGCCGACAATGGGAATGTGAATTTTAATAAATACCCCAGTGACAGCTGTGGGAATGCACATTTGAGAAACACTACTGAATTCCCGGAAGAATGTGAGCCTTGTGTTTTTGCAGCACACATGAAATAAGTCCAAACACAGAGATCTAGAAAGACTCACACTTCTGCCCCATCACCTCATCCCAGGCTACGTCATCTTATCTGCCCCATTCCTGAATCAGGGTTATTTTGAATTAAATTTGAGCAACCTGCCTTCCATAGATATTATAGTACTTAAATGACTCAGATCTGTTCTTTATATATATACAAAACCACAATATTTTTTTCATGTTAAAAAATAATAATAAAAGTAAGAATGAGGCTTGGGGGATGGCTATACTTGTAAAGTGCTTTACAAGGACCTGAGTTCAACCCATAGAAGCCACATTGTTTAAAAAAGAAAAAAAAGCTAGGTGTGGCATGGCCCTGTGCATCTGTTATCCCAGGCCCTGGAGTGGTGGAGCTCAGCTAAACCCTGGTGTTTACTGGGGCCAGCCAGCTTAGCCTACTAAGGCCCGTGAAAGACCATGTCTCCAAAAAAAAAAAAAAAGATAGGGAATGACACCTAAGGTTAACTTCCCTATCCCCATACATGCACATGCACCTCTACACATATGTACACACAACAAATAACAATTCTCACACACACACGTGTATTTCTTTAAATAAGGTTCCAAATAAATGTCCTTTCTACCTCCTAAGCCTCTTGTACACACCCATTACCACCTCCATCTTCTTATGCTGCTGGTTTTTATCTCTCTGCTGAGAAACTAGACTATTTGCCTGGTGAGTTTTCCCATCTGTATTTTGGTGATTACATCCATGTGGTGTTGGTAGCCATGTTCCTGTGGTTCCTGCGCTTCCAGGAACAAACAGTTCTAGAAGCTGTGTGTAATGTCCTCCCCTTTGTCTGCCTTTGTCTGACCAGTTAATGGATGGCATGTTGTCTTTGCCACAAGAGATGGCATTATTGGTGATTTCTCTGGCACTGAGATCTTGATCCACCTTCTCTCGAGCTTAAGAGGGATTGCACAATGGTTATAACCTCATTCTGTTTTTGTTTTTGTTTTTTCCATTCATCTGTAGGATTCATTATTCGGGGGGGAAAAGTGCCCTTACATCTTAAATGTGTTTAGTTAGTGCTTCGGATTTTCACTCTGGTTCTCATAGTGTTCTCTTGACTCACCATGATTTAAAAGTCTTGTTTCAAACTCATGGATGGGTGCCTAACAGTGACCACCCTTCCTGCTCTTGAATACATGGTCACTTCTGGCCATTGGGAACCCACTCAGCTGAGCAACTGAGTTCTTTTAGTACAATCCCAGTTGTCATTGATGGAATAAAACATAGTCTCACTTAGCCCAGGCTGGCCTTGAACTCATGATGTAACTGAGGATGACCTTGAATTTCTAATCTTGCTGCCTCCACCTCCCACGTGCTGGGATTACAGGCATGCACCACCACACCCAGCTCCACCCTTGGCCTTTGATAGTTTGCTTTCTGGACTCACAATCTGTCCCAGGCTCTTGGTTTAATGCTGTTTTGTTTTTCTGTTCCGGACTTAATCTTTCAGAGGCTTCTCTTAAATTTTTCTTTCTCCTTCCTCATTTCTTTTTGATCATAAAATCATTCTTCCCTTCCATTCTCTAATGCCCCCGGGGTACTTTCTGCCTTGTGTTCTCTCCTGTTTAATCTTTTCTATTTTTTCTTTTACTTAAAATCCTGTGCCAACAGCTTTGCTTCCCTTGATCTTTAGATCAAGTTCTCCAGTTGCTTCCAAGCCTCCCCGTCCCGTTGGCTGTTCCTTCCTATCTTCTACTTTCCCAACCCCTCTGGGCTCTTTTGAAGTATTAAACTTTCCATCTGTGTTGGGCCTGACTTTGTGGTGAGAATGTTTGTCTGATTTTTTTTCCCCTGCTCATAATCACAGCATTGAATTTGACCACAATCCTATTCTGTTATTCATTCTTGAGTTAAATGAATTTTCCTGTATTTTTTGAAGGGGATGGGGCAGATGAACGAGAAAAACCATTTCCAGCTCCAGGGTTCCATAACTCCGCAATTTGTTGCTTCCATGAAATGATGGCATGAGGCCCATGCTTTGCTCACTCCTGTTTCTCTGCCTCTCCTCATTTCGACTTGCCTCGCCCCTTCCTTTGGTCATGACATCACCATCCTGTGCAATCTGATTCTGCTCTCAAAAGTTTCTCCATGAGTCTGAGGAATGGCTCAGCAGTTAAGGGCACTTGCTGTGCTTGCAGAGGACCAGAGTTCAGTTCCCAGCACCCACGTGGCAACTCACAAATTCAGTTAGTTATTTCCGTTCCAATGGATCCAGCACCCTCTTATGGCTTCCATGGGTATCAAGCATGCCCACGATACACAAGCATACGTGTAGGGACTCACGAAGACACACAAAATGAAAATAAATAAATAAAAGAAAAGTGCCTCCTAAGAGTAGTTTTATTGTGTGTGGAAGCCTAGTTTTATTGGTTTTGAGAGTTTATGGGCACCACACCATTTACTGCATGTTTCACGAATGGGTCCCCCGTCGTTCACACGTCAGAAACACAATCTCCAATCAACAATGTGGAGAGGTCAAAGCTTGAAGAGATAATCAGGCCATGAAGACTCCACTCTTATGTGTAGACTTATGCTTTTATTGCTGCCTTGATGGTTTCTCTGACAAAATACCCTACAAAAGCAACTAAAGGAAGGAAGAATTAATTTTGGCACACAGTCCATCATGGCAGGGAAGCTGAGGTAGCAGAAGTGAGAGGCAGCGGGTCATAGCACATCCACGGTCAGGGGGCCGAGAGAAGTGAATGCTGGTCCTCAGCTTACTCACTCTTCTTCTTCCAGGCTGGAACTCTAGCCCTGGAATGGTGCTGCCCACTTTCAGGGTGAGTCTTTCTTCCTAGTTAATCTTACTGCAATTCCCCTCACAAACATGCCCAGAGATGTGTCTTCTAGATGATTCTAAATGCAGTCAGGTTGACATGAACATTTACCAACACAATGCTATTAGAGGGAGTAGGTTGATCCTTGCCATCTGATAATCTCTTACCTCTTCTCTACTCTCCAGATGGGAGTTTCCTTGACATTGGACTTCCCAGAAGATCTGTAATAAATAAATCTCTGTTCTTTAAACATCAGCTGTTATGTTTAAAACAGTCCAAAGTAGACTGAGTCCACCTAAACACATTCATGTGTCTCATCACTCTTACCCTACCAAATGGATTCTGCTGGCTCCTTTGCCAGTTTGCTGCTGCTGTTCTTAAAATTGTTTATCAGTTTGCTCACCAACCACTGATGTCTTTGGGGGATTCTTTGGCCTCAAGCCTTTTGGAACCCTCTCCCTTTCTTCCCCATGTTCTTATGCTCTGATACCTTCCTCCTGATTGTAGCCACAGACAGTTCAGTCAGACCTATTCCTGTCTGCTGAGTGATGGATTACATACTCTCATCTTTCTGGTCTGGTGTTATCCATGGAACCTTTGCTTACAAGCCTAGCTTGTGTGTTCTTGCCACCATTGTCATCATTACTGTCTTCATCAGGGAGGCAGAGAGAAGAGATTGGGGAAGATTGGTAACCTGCCCCACTTTTGGCAAGGGTACACCATCACCCCAAACCCTGCTTGAAGCCTTTAATGGGTTTGGGGAAGCTGTTTTTCTAAATGCCATCCTTCCGAGTTTAAGTGAAAACACTTGCAAATGTGAAGGGTTTGGTTTCAATCATATATTTTTAGTAAATATTTTATTAGGGAAAGCAAAACAGGAAAAAGACAATGTGCTTCGGAAACCAAAGCACTCAACTGCTAGTCATTGCTTTTCCATTTAGACACTTCCAGCTGAGCCTGGTACCACATGCCTGTTGTTCTAGCATTTGGGAGGCTTATAGGAGGATCACGGGGCCCAGGTGTTCCAGGCCAGCCTAGGCCACCCAGTCATACAGTGACCCTGTCTCAAAAAAACAATCATAACTTTTTCTTTTCTAAATTAATACAGTATGAAAACAATAGAAGACAAAAATGATGTGGGGCCAGGTTCAGGATGAACTATGAACTCTAAATGGCAGCCCTGATCATTCTGGTATGTGTTGTTGTAGCTTGGTCAAGTCAGGGCTCCTAAGTCCCCATACTCTTTTCATTCTAAGCCCCAAGTTCTCTGACTCCAAGGCCATCTCCAGTGCTGAGAATTCACCTTGTTTAAGAAGTAGTTGTTCGGTACTCACTGACGGTCTCATTTTTTCACCATTATTTCTGGTGAGATGGAAAGGAACACTCAACTTTTTTTCTGTTGTCCTTTTAAAAATCTCTTAGGTCCCTAGCACCACAGAAGACAGGGTCAGCAGACACATAGCTTACAGTTATTTATTTATTTATGATTCTTTTAGCACCTCTTGCCAAAGGGTCTTGTTTCCTGAGCAGTTTAAATTTGGATCTGAAGAGGATCAGTCATGAAAGGGGAAGTTTTGAGTCTCCTCCTCGGGAAGCTTTTCTTACTAGGGACTGATTAACTGCTAGACCTAATTCACAGACTACACGGGACTCCAGACTAGAACACTGAGTTGCTTCTTTCTTCTTCGAAGTCACCATTCCATGTTAACTGAGTATCTACCATGTACAAAGCTACAGGGGCTCAGGTACTGAATCACCAGCCTCTTTTTTTCCCCCTTCTCTGTTATTTCATGAACTTGTGATCACCCACTAACTTAAGAAGTGCCATCATTAAATTTCCATCTATTGCTGGGCGTGGTGACACACATCCTTTAATTCTAGCACTTGGGAGGCAGAGGCAGGTGGATCTCTGTGAGATCAAGGCCAACCTGGTCTACAAATTGAGTCCAGAACAGCCAAGGATACACAGAGAAACCCTGTCTTGAAATATCCAAAAAAAAAAATTCCATCTATTTCATAAGTATTTCTTTGAGATAACCCTTACTGGGTTTTTAACCAATATTTACTTTATTATTTTATATTGTGTGTGTATTCTGTTATGTATGCATGTGGATGGATGTGTGTCAGAAGGCCCATGAAATCCCTTATACCTGGGGTGACAGGTGTTTGTGAGTTGCCAAGTGTGAATACTTAGATCTGAACTTAGATATCCTCATTAGATATCCTCATTAAGCAATAAGCAGTCTTAACTGTGGTCCCATCTCTCCAACCCCCCTCCTTGCTGGATTTCTACGTGTGACTCACTCTCAGATGAATAGAACCAGTAAGTCAACTTAGTCATTGAACTCTATGTGATAAAGGTTAAGGCAGTTTTGCTGCCCAACTGTGGAGTCACAAAAGTGGGTTGTAGAATTTTGCATTTCTAACTAAAGGTGACTGTTCACCCGGGTGAGAGTGGGCATCACCTTTAACTTCCTCCTTGCTGCCAGGATATCAGCCTCAGCAGGTGATACTATGTGCTGTGCTTGGTATCAGCATCATGTAATATGTCACACGTGTAATACTTTGGACAGAAAGTAAAAGAGAAAACAAACACACAAGAGTGCTTATTTCCTTTTTAAGATTTATCTTTAGTGTGTGTGTGTGTGTGTGTGTGTGTGTGTGTGTGTATGACACACACACACGCATGCATATGTGCACGCTGTGCCCTCATAGGTCAGAGGCATCTGATCCTCCAAGCTAGAGTTACAGGCAGTTGTAAGTTACCTGATGTAGGTCCTGGGCACCCATCTCCAGTCCTCTGCAGGAGAAGTCAGTGCTCTTAGACTCTGAGTTGTCTCTCCACCCCAGAACTTTTCATCTCTGCTTAAGTCTCTCAACAGGATCTCTATTTCCTTACTTTGTTATCCAGATGGCAGACATTTGGTTTCTGGTCCCTAACCAAAGGTTATGTGACATTAGTGGTGTGACCATAATGACGTGGCACTCCCTGCCTTGGCACTGGTCTGTAACAGCGTGTTTCAATATACAGGAAGCTTCTTCTTTCACACCACCTGCCACCAGCTTCCTGCGTTACAGCAAATTCTATGAACACAAAGACAACTCATGCATTCATGGAGAAATGACTAGAATTCACACAATCCTATAGGCCAGGACAGATGGCAATGTAGTAGCCCATCTTTATCTGTGTTTTTTTTTTTCCCATAGTTTCAGTTACCTGTGGACAAATGCAATATAAATAGATTAATATTTATCTTGGTTTTTTTAATAGAGAAAGATCATATTTACAGAACTTTTGTTGTTGTATATTATATCAATTGCCCTATTTTATTATGAGTTGCTAATCTCTTACTACACAAAATTTATAAGTTAAACCTTATCATAGATGTGTATGAATAGGAATAATGCTTAGTATACTTGGGGTTGGAGCTAGGTATCCACTAGAGGTTTTAGACTACATCTCACACATGAGTGGGCATAGCAATACCCAAAGATTTGCCTAGACTAAAATGGAAGCTCACTGAGCATGAGGAACAATTTGCTTTCAGTCTTTAACTCCTAACAACACAGTGCCTAACTAACAATTTCTTGATTAACCAAATGAAATGCATCAGATGACAGACTGGAACCCAGCTAGAATAAAGAATAAAGCTAGAACTCTCGGACCAGTGAGATGACTCAGAGGTAAAAGGCACTTGTAGCCAAACCTGATGAACTGAGTTTGATTCCTAAGCCCCACATGGTAGAAAGAGAGCAGGGACTACTGCATGGTTGTCCTCTGACCTCTACCTGTATCCCATGACATGCACATAGTAAAACACACACACACACACACACACACACACACACACACACACACACACATACCTGTGAAGCAGATAGAAAATTGTACTATGTGATAGTGTATCCTAATCAATGGATAGTCACAGATTCTACTCAGTCATCACAGAAAAGATATGAGGCTGGAGAGATGTCTCATCAGTTAAGAGCACAGACTTGCTCTTCCAGGGGACCCAGACTTAATTCCCAGTATCCGCATGTTGCAACTCACAACCAGTTGCAACTCCATTTCCAGGAGATCTGATGCCCTCTTCTGTCCTCTCTAGAGGGTCACCAGGCATGCACATGGTCCCCAGACATGCATGCAGATGAAACACCTATATACATTAAATATTTTTTAAAAAGAAAAGGTGAAATTTATGCTCTATTTTTAAAAGGGAAATATAACTACAATTTAATTACCACTTGTATTTATTAATAAGTATAAACTGTAAGATTAGGCCAGCAGAGCAGCCAGCAGCTTGGCAGAACAGCGGGTGGTCTGGCAGGATATCAGCCAACAGACCTGGCCCACCTTAACCAGCCCTAATTTATCCTGGGGAAAGACTCCTGGACCAAGGGTGGCCTATACCACCTGTAACCTAAACTCTGTTAAGTAATATAAGTTGTTATATTAGGCCAGTAGAATTACCAGTGCCTTGGCGGGAGATTTGCAGGAGTTCGATGGGAGTCCAGGAGTCTGACAGCCCTGGATTGCTTGGACTGAAGGCCAATAAGCTGCTGTAGTCCTTTCCCCAATAATTAAATACACCAAGACCTTTTAATATTTCAACACTTAACCCTTAGCTGGGCAGACTCTCAATTAGCTACTCTAAATTAACCAGGATCACCTAATCCCAAACTGCCATGTCCCAGTGTTCTCAGGCACATCTATCTGTTTCCATGTCTCCTGGTGGAATGAACTAATCCTCTGTGTAAAACACAGTGTTCCTGTTCTAATCTCAGGAAGTCCCACCTTCCTACAGTCTTTCTGCCCAGTTGATTGGCTATCAGTGACTTTTATTAACCAATCAAGAGAATGCCTCAGAAGGGGCGGTAACCAGATCTCAGCATTGAAATCAGCCTATCAGAAGCAATGTTATTAGACCTTCCCCAACAGGGAAATCCATAAATGTTGAAATAAGTAAGCATCTTTGAAAAACTTCTTTTAGGAAAACTAAGTTTTAGAAGGTGGAAAGAGATAAGATCAGTTTTGTTGTTGGACACATTTCCCAATAATGCAAATGTACATTTTTCATCCACACCATTTCCCAGTAATGCTAATATAAATATAAATATATATATATATATTTCCACCTATGAGGATGAATTGGCTCAAGCTTGGCAATCCTTCCCTATGATGGCTGAGAAATGCAGTAATGGAATGAGGTAAATGGAATAACAGCAATTAAGAAAAGGGGTACATTGTGTTGCATGTCATCCCCTTTCATGAGTTGTAGAAGAATTGCCAGAGAAGCTGTAAAATGGACAACAGCAAAAGTGGGAAGCAATGAGAATCTTGGATCGTCTTTGTCTGGATAATTAAGACTTAGCAAGGTCTGTTTGATGCGTGCACATGCTCCCATACATGGAAAAAGATGAATCCCAAATTATCATCATTGCCAATTTTTGAAGGCTTTTGGAATCTGTAACTAACCTATGGTGTATGGTATCAAATTAATTTGGGGTTTCTCTGGTCTCCATCTGATGTGGGCATGCCGAATTGTGAGGTAATAGTCTGGCAACCGTGTTTGCTGAGTGCTTTTTAAAAGCTTCTGGGTTCAGAGGCCTGAGGTCATGTGCTGACCCTGACTTAGCAGATGGGAAAGGGAGGCTTGTAGGCTATAGATAAGTCACTTCCCAAGGCTCTGTGGGGGATCCTCAGTAGAGCCGGAGACCTAGGTCAGCCAACTGACTCTTGCTTCACCATTTCTGCCCTTCTTTTCAGCACTTTTCTTACTTTTGTTCCGTTCCAAGCATTCCTTGATTCATGCTGCTATGCCTCATCATTAGTCAAAGGGAGGACTTTAATAGAGAATGGGTTGTGCAGACAAGGGCTGTACCAGTGACTGCATCAAGGCACCGAAGTGCCCACAGCCCCAGTGAATTTAAAGCTTTCAAATGCCTGTTTATCAGAGAGTTGCCTGTTGCACATGTGGCAAGAACATCCTTAACCTGCAGGGACACCTGTCCCTGTACATGTCAGGTTCTGGCTCTTTCCAGCTCCGAAATCTAAAAGCATCTGCTTTGCTTTGCCTACATACCTTGAAGCCAATCCTAGGGGAATTTAACATTGAACAGTCGTTTCTCATGGGGTCCAGGTAAATCAGAATATCTGTTGTGCTAATAAAGGCATATTCAGAAGGAGGGGACTGCCAGTTGCCTTGAGCAGAGCTGTTGGCTTGTTGTCCAGTAACAGTGGAATCTGTGTTGAACTGTCAACTGAAATACAAAACTTCTCACATTTATTCCAGAAAGTGAGTTCATAAGGTATGGCCTGCTACTTAAACAATCAATATTTCAGTATCTTCCAATCTGCTGTTCTTACCAAGTTCCTGAATCTGATACACAATGGGAAACATCTTAGTACAAAGCCCATCATAAACATCCATTGTATTGGTGCTGGAGACAAAGTTCAGGGCCACATAGTGAAGGGATTTTTTTTTTTATATACTTCTCTCCAGCAGAATGTTGTTTGCTGTATATTTTCTCTGAACTGAGAGGTGAGGATTGAACTCTGTAGTCCCTTAGAAAAGATCCAGAGAGTTTAAAAAACATTCATTTTGAGAGATCGAAATACATTGAAAGTTGTGGAACATTTGAATGCCAGGCCAGGCACTGGCAAGCTGCCATTCAGACTTCGTTGCAAATGTACACTTCGTGACTAAGTTCAGGCCCTTCATCATTTATAAGCAAAACCCTTGTCAAGAGGGGAGAAAAAGACAGAAAGAAAGAAAGCAGAAATAGGTTAAGCAAATTTTGTGGCGGTGCTTATGTGTGCGCGGCATGCACGAGCTGCCCCCCCCCCCCCCCCCCCCCCCCCACGCCCCCCTTTCCAAACTTGGAAAGCATACTTTAACAGTCCAAGTATATCTGCATGATTGATCTACATCAGAGCCTCTTTTTTTCTCTCCCTCTCATGCTTTTAATTGTATAGTTTCAATTTTTTAACTATTAAGCCTGTTTGCTCTTCAAGCTGTAAACATCCCATGAAGCTAATAAGCTTAAGGAAAGAAAAGGAAATTGATATTTTAATATCGAGGTTCCACAAAGCCAAAGAAACACCATGCAAATGAACTATGGGAGAGACAGATTTGCATATCCTTGTTGGTTTCATGATGATATTCTCAGCATGCGCCTGGCACACTTGCTTTTTTTCCCTCTTGGGAGGATGTATGTACCAGTGGCAGAGCCCTGCAGGGTCACTTTAGCAAGTGTAACATGGTGATTTTCTGTCCGGGTTCTTAGAACCACTGAGCAAAATTCAGTAATAAACAGGAGCAGAGGAAGATGATTTTTGAAGTAAATACTTTTGGAGGAGGGGAGGCACCTTTTAGCCCTATTTCATGCAGCCCAAATCTATGAAGGTATACAGAGCTGAGAGAGAAGCTCTGTGGAAGAGACCCCTGCTTAGCATGTGCAAGACTCTGGGTTCCATTCCTAGTGCACAAATGATAATGACAACAATAAAATATATGTCCACTGGGGCTGGGGAGATGGCTCAGTCAACAAAGTGCCATCCATGCAAGCAGGAGGACCTGAGTTTGGATCCTAGCATCTGTGTACAAAGCAGAATGCTGTAGCATGAGCTTGGCATCCGGCTCTGGGAAGCAGAGCCAGGAAGATACCTGGAGCTTGCTAGCCAGCAAACCTAGCCAACAGCCAAGCTCCCAACCAATGAGAGACCCTGTCTCAAAAAATAGGGTGAAGAGTGATTGGGAAAGACAAGCCATGTGGATGTCTGGTCTCTGAACACAAGCATACACATGAATACATGCATACATATATACCACATATCCATATACATCTACATCTACCATATACACCAATACTTTGATACCCTAATGCTACCACCACAACTCCTGCCCATAGACTGGTCCTTTATTTGTAAACAACCCTTGTTCACCCTAAGATGGCTTATCAGAAATGCAAGCCAAGGAATATGCTTTTGCTCAGCACGTTATAATAACAACAAATAGTAGCCTAGTGGCCAAGTTGTTTCATTAACTGTTCGTTTGTATGGCTAGGGGCTGACCTGGTAGACATGAGAGGTTGCATAGTGACTAAGAGGGATTTTGACATTATCAAGATCCAGATTTGAACCCAGACCTAGAAGCGATTTCCTACCTCCTTATCTCATCCATAAATGAGGATGATTAAGTAGCGGTAAAGGTTAAATCAGTGGGATTCGGTTCTTGGCCTTTAGACATCTCAAGTGTAGGGTTAGCAGAGAGATTATGTGATTATAATGCCTGGCAGTGGTGTTAGCTCCCAAACTTTAACCCTGTTCTCCTTTGTCACATCAAGGTAGCATTCCTCTGAAGGAAAAGGAAATAAGGTTCATCCCTGAAATTCACTTGGAGACTTTTAGAGGGTCCCTTTCAACTTGCGAAGATTTTGAAGTCAATTTTGCCCATTCCTGCCCACACTGGTCCTATAACATCCCAGGAATAAAATCTGTACTCAGGTTTAAAAATAAAATGGGTGGAACAAACTGAATTAGAAGTCCTTGGCAGACATCCCCCCCCAGCAGAATGTTCTCCCAATTGGCGAAATTGCAATAAAAAAAGATGTATATATTTTTTTTTCTTACTTTGCTCTTCTCTATCCATGTCCCTCCAGGCAGCTGTTTCTGTGTTCTAAAAGCCCAGTGTGCCTAAAGTTTGTCTCACCAGCCCTCTGGTGTCTCCCCGGATATACCACTCCCATCCCTTCTCCACTTCCCAAAATACCCACATCAGCACAGACAGACCCTCGTCCCCAGAAAACAAAGCAAGGAGAAGCCCTGTTCCCTGTCTGTGTTCAGCTGCCTCAGGGAAGGTTGCAAAAACAGGAGAGGGCTCTGCTGTTCTTGGTTGTAAAGATTGCAAGAAAATAAAAGGGGGAATAAAATCTTGAATGTATCCATTTCTCCCACCTTTTTTTCCTTCTGTAAATACTCAGTTCTTTTTTAGAGAGAAGCTTTTGATAGTGTATTATCCCAGCAACTGCATCAACCTTGGGTGTTCTACTACTCCCAAATCCCACAGGAATGACTCAGGAAAGACAGCCAGAGAAAATGCACTTGGCAAGATAGGGCAGAGAATCTTTTGCTCATACACAAGCCCTGTAGCATCACCCCAGACCCCAGAAAGGATGAAAAAGCCATGCCTTACCTTCTCCCTTCTGTAGCCAATACATCTTAACCAAAAGCTGGGACAATGGGGTACATTCTATGGCTGAGATGTATGTAAAAAATTATGGGCACCTGTGTAAGTAACAACACACAGCAAGACAAATTATTGGAGGAGAAGGCAAAGCCCTTATTTCAAATCCATATCTGATACCTTTAGTCCCAGCACTTGGGAGGCAGAGGCAAGTAGATCTGTGTGAGTTTGAGGCCAGCCTGGTCTACAAAATGAGTTCCAGGACAGCCAGGACTACACAGAGAACCCCTGACTTGAAAAACCAGATCGTGTGTATACAGAACCTCATGTTGTCCTAATTCTGTGTAATAACCATCAGTGTGTATTCCACAGACTTGGCTGATAATAAGCAGTAGTCATAATAAAGTCGGGTTTTTTTCCTCTTTCGTGTGTGTGCGTGCATGTGTGGGTGCGTGGATACAAGTAAGGGGTCAACTCAGGTTTCATTCATCTACCTTGTTTTTTTTTTTTTTTTTTTGAGATACCGGGACCTGGCACTAGGCTACCTGGCCAGTGGACCCCAGAAATCTCCCTCACCAGCACTAGGGTTCCAAACACAAAACCCCACCACCCCGCTTGGCTCACATACATGGCTTCTGGGACTATAACTTAAGTACCTTGCATTTTACCCACTGAGCTATCTGCTAGCCCCTTTCCCTTCTGTCTGTATCCTTTCCTTTTAGTGGTTGTCAGGCAAAACCATAGAGCTCAATATTCCAGTGATTGCAGCTATCTGGAAGATCCTATTCAGTGGTTAGCATCTTAAAACATCCTAGGACGGACCAGTCCTGCTTCACCCCATTGACTGCTTTTCTCAAAGGAGTGTAAAAGAGGACAGAGACTTTTGGGTCCCAATGATTTATCAAAAAGTACCTCCTCTTATAGTGTTTAACTGTTCCATCTCAACACCCATGTTGAGCAAAATTAATTAATAATAATAATAACAAAGCCTCTCCAGGTGAACTGAGTCGCTTACTTCCTCTGGGCTCCTTGTGATTCTGCAGGCATGGCAAACTCTGAAAGCTCACCGGCTTATAACTGTGATGCTCTAGAATTGGCCTCCAGCTAGGAATTTTCAGATCATGGGCCTCATCATCTCCCACCCTTATGATATCACCACCCCTGCCATTTATTGTTAGAGGAAGCTCTGATGCTGTTGATTCTTTTTCATGATAGAACAACCACCGTTAATTGACTACTGTTGGGGCTGATGAGATGTCTCAGTGGTTAAGAGCACTGACTATTCTTCCAGGGGACCCAGGTTCAATTCCTAGCACCCACATGGCAGTTCACAACTATTTGTAACTCCTGTTCCAGGGGATCCAGCACCCTCATACAGACATTCATGCAGTCAGAACACTAGCGTACATAAAAATGAAAAAATTAATTAATTAATTTAATTTTTTTCAAAAAAAGCACAAAAAATTGACTACTGTCAATTTTCTGTGTGTATTTCTTTGTGTATACATTGTCAGTGAGAAATGTAGGGTTTCAATACTCTGCATTAAAAAATAAAAAGAGTGAATAAGTAGGGGTTTCCAATAGCAGCAGCTCAGCCTGTGGCTCCTCAGAATTGCCTTTGTTCCATTCACCCGGACCTGATCATCTAGCCTTATCTAGCCTTGTCTGGGAGACTAGGAAATCCAAGGGGACTGCCCTGACATCTGTTCAACATCAGTGGAAGGACTTCTGCTGTATCATAACAGCTTAAAGATGGAACATACAGCTGAGGAGGTGACCTAGTGGGTAGGAGCACCTGCTTGTATAAGCATGAAGACCCAAGTTCAAACCCTCAGAATCTGCATTAAAAGCTAGGCATAGCAAAGAGTGATAGGACAGCCAATAATATGCTCTGGACTCCATGAATGCCCATGTGCAGGTACACACACATACTCATACATACATACACACTCATATACACACATATACACTCACGCTCATATACACATAGATACACACATATACACACATACACACACTCACACACACACATATACTCATCAAAAGCCACTAGTGCCACTTTGCCCCCCCCCATTCACATGACTTCATCTACTTATAACTACTTCCCAAAGATACCAAATACTATTAATATGTGAACTCAGGGATCAAGTCTCTAGCATGTGAATTTTTATGGGTCAAGAGATGCATTCAGACTATAGGTCACTGGGGTGCTCATGAGGGGATCTCTGCCAGCACTCAGCCTCACTTTACTCTCTTTCCCATTGACAGCCTGTGTGCCTCCCTCAGATGCCCACAAATGGATCTCTATGTCCTTTTCACCTGACTCATCCTGTCATCAGCCTCCCCATACTACCAGGTTCATTTCTCACATAAGAGTCTCTTCCATAGTCCTTCAGCTCTCTAGACGTTTGCCTATTCACAATTACTTGTTGCCTAATATTTGTTTCAGCCCCCCCTGGTGGTATAGTTAATTGTGTGAAAGTGGAGCCGAGAAGGGCATCACTGTACAAGATGGTTGGGCCTAACCCAGTGTGAGCTGGCTGTCATACAGATGCCCTCCCTCCCATAAGCTCTGTACACGGAGTGAATGCCTAACTTCTCTGTGTCTAGTTCCTCATGTACAAACTTGGCTAATATATAACAGACACAGAGGCTCAGGAAAGGTAGCTCAGTTGGTAGAATGTCTGCCTCACATACATAGGGTCCTGAGTTCAATTCCCAGCACTGTCAAAAATGTAAAGAATAGAATTGGAACTGAGTAAAGGGCCAGCCATTCAAATCTGAGCGAGAGATTAGGTCCCCAAAAGCACTGAAATGTGCGTGAATGTAGAGACCTGCTTGTAATCTCAGTGGAAATGGAGACAGGGAGTATTTCCTGAGTAAGTTGGCTAGCCAGACTTCCTCAGGAAAGTAAGCAAGCTATGGGTTCATGTGACAGACCTAGCCTCAATATATGAAGTGGAGAGTCACCAAAGAAGACACCCAGTATAACCACCAGCCACAGCCATCTGTACACTGTACACATTTACCCACACACATATGCCTGCACACATCCAAACATGCATAAACCAATAGAAAATACACACAAACACAGGCCAAATAGTCACCACACCAATCTTTAGTGAGGATTAAACAATTGTAAAGTTTTTTTCTTACAGACATGAAAGTACTAGCTCGGTATTCCTGGTATAATGAGAAAAATGAAGTCATGTCTTACTCATTCTTTTATGCCTTGGGACTATTTTATGTATAGAGAAAACCCAATCCAGAAGACCCAGTAGTGTAGACCTGTAATCCCAGCACTCAGACGGTAGATACAGGAAGATTCCAAGTTCAAGGCTAGTTTGGGCTAGAGTTCAAGGCTAGCCTAGACAACTTAGTGAGGCACAGCCTCAAAATAAAAAGTAAGAAGTGTAACAGTAATTTTTTTTATTGTAATTATAGCTCAATGGCAAGGCACTTGCCCAGCATCCATCTACCAAGCCTGGGTTAGCTGACAAATACTCTTCCCCAAAATGAAAATCCCCAGCCCTTAGACATTAGATTCCCCATCAGATTCATCAATGTATAGATCTGTTTACTTGAGTCCACTAAATAATTCAGTGTACAGCAAAACCTTGCCCTTGTTACTGAAAGGCTATGAGGAATTTTCCATGTGTTTCTAAATCAGAGTGTTGCAAAACCACTCAAGCCCAGTGGAATATAATTCAATAGCCTTTCAATGTCTGCTTTCTCTTCACGGGCAAAAGGTTAGCTAAGCCCAATTACATAGCGTGCATCTGTGTGCAGCGTTGTTTTTCGGAAACCCCTGCCTGAGAGTTTCAGTTCAGCTGCTAGAGTCCTAAGCCCTGGAGTTAGGATAGAGCGCAGTGGAAATGGATCCTTCGATGTTCTGCCCAAACCTGAGAAGTATTTACAGCAAAATGCAAGAATGTAAGTGTGAGAAATCAGAAATGAGGGTCACCGTGTCTTGAGCTTCTGTCAGGGAGTGTCTGTAATAGGGTTTAGGAGAAGATGGTAGAGCGGGAGTGTCCAAGGATTTGTTTCACTTCTCTGTAAGACACAAGAAGGCCTGCGCTGGGGAGATTGTTCAGTCAGTAAAGAAGGCCCCAAGTTTGGATCCTCAATAGACATGACCACCACAGAGCACCTGTAATCCCAGGCTGAGACAGAGACAAGACAGACCCCTGGGGCCTGATGGCCTGCTTGGGAAATTCCAGACCATTAATAGACCCTATCTCAAAAACAAAAACAAAGACCAAGGATAAACAAACAAACAAAAAAATGTGAACAGCACCTGAGGAATGCCACTCAAGGTTAGCCTCTGGCCTTCACTAAGAGACACTCTGTCTCCAGTAAATCAATCAATCAATCAATCATCAATGAACAGATAATATCTTTCAAGAAGAAGAAATGATGAGGTTATAAGTTTATCCTTGAAATCGCTCTTCATCAGTAGAATAAATTGTTCATAATTAGGCAACCAAAATGGATACAGAAATGAACTCAATTTTGCTCTTAACTGCAAAACTTCACCATGGACCACAGTTCTGAAAACTCCTGAACACAGCCTTGTGGTTAAGCCCATAAACGAGTGCTGCCCACTGATTGACACTTTTGCAATACGATGAGCTAAGAATACAAGTTGGAGATGTCATTTCTAATCCACAACTTGGTCACAAAGAATTTTCAGGGCTGCACGCCTTGTTATGTGTCTCACACACATACACACACACACACACACACACACACACACACACACACACACACACAGCCTACGATGGCAGTTTTCCATTTGGAAGCAGATAACCCGATGCAACACTTGCCTGATTTTATGTCATGGCTTATGATTTTTTCCATCACCTGTAATGGGACCTTGGCAGTGCCTGGAGACTTTTTCTTTTTGCTTGTCATAACTTGGGAACAAGCATAACACAAGTGTCTACTGAACAGAGATCTTAAGAGTGCCCTGGACTCACAGCACACCCCATCCCAGAGAACTGCTCTGCTCAAAATGTCGCTGTCGTGGAGGTTGAAAGCCTGCTTTCCCTTGGTGTGAAAGAACTGTCTTGGTGGACAGTGGCTGCCACTCCTGCGTTAAAGCGAGCTCTGTCTGTGCACAGTTCCACTTCCAGATCTGTGTTGTGTGCTTGTGCGACACTCCTGCTTTACCCCGGTACAACCTGGTTCATTCACATCGGCTGTGCACAGAGAAAGGGTGTATAGGGACCCGGAACAGCTTGTTCTGACTTAGTCCTCTCCAAGTAGGTCACTTTTGGTCATGTGTAGGTGTGGTAGCCATGTGGAGGCCAGAGGTTGACCTTGGGTTTCTTCCTCAATCATTTATCTATCGATTCATTCATTCATTCATTCATTTATCTATCTATCTACTATTTTTGAGGCATGGTCTCTACACTGAACCTGGAGCTCAACTAGACTGTCTGAGCAATGAGGCCCAGGGATCCTCCTCTCTCTTCCTCCCCAGAGCTAGGATGTCAGGCATGTACCTGACATCCTGTCTGTCTCTGTCAGGCCTGTCTCTGAAAGTGAGTGCCAAGGATCTATATTCAGATCCCCACAGTAGGACAACAAGCGCTTTAGCAACTGGGCCACCTCCAAAGCCCCTGCTTTTGGTTATTTGGTCAGTGTCTTGCCTCCTTTTGGGTAAGATGTCTCTAAAAGGTGGGGGGAGAGGGTCAGTGCAAAAGGAGGTGTTGAGTAGAAGGAGCGGAAGGCAAGAAATAGAAAAGAAGCAGAGACAGGGATAGAAATGTGGACGTGCGGACTCATGTAGTTTAATGGCTTCAAATTTTCAGTGCAACAACTTGCGACTGATGCCTCTCTAAAACACACACGCGCACACACACACACACACACACACACACACACACACACACACACACAC
>CAJQZJ010000590.1:75548-95455 GCA_907164525.1 Lophiomys imhausi
ATCCCATTCTGTCTCTGAGGACAAGATAGAGAATCCCATTCTGTCTCCCACGGTAATGGCCACCGTGCAATGAGACAGGAGGTTCTCTGAATGTCTGAATGACTGTGTCCGACAATTCAAACACTGGAACAGCCTTCAAGTAAGTTGAGCAAATACTAATACTGAATGCCAAGCTTTGCCGGTATGGCCGGGTACAAATCGAGAGAGTGAGGTGAGACTCTCAGCAAGGTTTCCTGCAGGGAAGCTTCTTTCTGTAACTTTCCAAATGAACCACCTTATAGTTGCAAGTCACCAAATGCTGTGTGTGCTGGCTCTACTCCAGAAACATGCACACACCCGACTTAAGTACTGTAGCCTCCCTTCTGTTTGATATCGTAGCTCTGACTCCGCTTACCATGTGGACAGCACTACTGTGGTAACCATGGCAGAGGAAACTGATAGCCACGGTTCAGAGTTGCAGGCTGCACTTGGCCATCTGTCTTCTATTGGCTTAAGATGATCCCCTGGATCCAGATTTTACCTTCGTTATCACCCTGCTCTTCCTGGGTCACCTGAAGGACCAGGTGACCCCAAAGATGTAAATTCATTTTGAGGAGGTGTAAGGTCTTTGCGTAATGATTTCTCACAAAGCTCTGGATGCCTAGCCAGTGGCCTCGGAAATGAGCATGCTCGGGAGTCTCATCATTGCAAGGAGTTTGACTTGATACCAGCCACTTACTTAGGTCTGTGTTGAGAAGAGTGACTCAACTGGAACTAGTGGTGCAGGTCCATAATCCCAGCCACTTGGGAGACTGAGACAGGAGGATCATGGGTTTGTGGCCTTCCTGGACTACAAAGAGAGTTTAAGGCTATCTGGGGCAACTTAGTAAGACCTTATCTCAAAAAGGAAGGTCTGTGCTCAGTGAGAGAGTACATTGCCTCATCTGTGTGAGGCCCTGGGTCCCATCCCCACTAGTTATAGAATTATTCATGAAAACACCATCATATGTCACAGCAAGTATCTGTCCTTGAGCCTGCTTGCAGAAGGATGGATCCCATTAGTTTCCTGGCTGCAGCTTAAGCTGTGTGCTTGTTTGGAATCTTCTTTACTTAATGTCGGTACACTCAAAAAAACACCACCTGTTTCCTCTCCTGCCCTGTCCTTCCGAATTGACCCTTGAGAGCTTACATATCAGGTGAGGCCCTACCTACCTTAAGTCATTCTCCCTTCTCTCTAGCACTCCACTCTTCTGATGAGCAACATTGCAGCTAGGAACATAGCAAGCAAATGTAATTTTCACATGCACTTCAAACCCTACATAAGGAGAAACATCACTATTCTCTCATGTTAGAATATCCAAGAGCCCTTGGCTGCCAGGGTGTTTGGAGTCAGCAAAACCAGAATGACGTCGCTGGGCCCTTGTGAGGGTCCGGTTCAGGATGGTTGGTTGGCTGACTGCCTGTTCAGAGCCTCTGGTTTCTTCAGCAGTGCCAGGAGTTGTACAGAGGAATAGCTGGAGGGAAAAGATGAGATGCGACTGCACCTTGATTCATCTCGTTGGCATGTTCAGAACAGCAGGAGCTGTGACTGACAGGTGATGAGAGCTTGCTTAGTAAGAGACAGATGGGATGGTGCACGCTGAAGTAGTGAGAAGCCGCCTGGTGCAAAATGACAAGGTTTTCAAGACCATTCAGCTCACACTTGAATGGGCATAGGCCAGATGCCACTCTTTGATTTTTCAGAATGACAAGCTAACAAGTAAATTGTAACTTGTAGAGTTTGGTGTGGGGATACAAACGTTCCCCAATTGACTTTTTATTCAAACCAATTTTACAATTCTGTCTCCAGAATTCCTTGTCTGACTCAGATCAACCATCTTGGGCAATACTATTTTCTAAAGCACCTTTTTGAAAATACTTTTCAGTAATAAATTGGCAACATTCTTGGTTGCCTTCTGACTTGTGAAAATGTAAAACTAAAATTAGACCACGTTTTCTCAGGTGAGGAAAATAGAGATGACAGATCAAAGAGTCACCAGTCTGTGGACAGTGGAGTCCCTGGCTGCTGTAGGTCTGTTTAGGGGTAACATGCCCCCCTCCTCCGCTTTGAGGCTGTCCTGGGGGCAAAGGACTAGCCAAGGGGTCTTCAGAATGAGAGACATGGTGCCTGGCTGGCTGGATTCCTGGGCTGTGGTGGAGTTCTTGAGTCATGGGCAGGACCGCTTCCTTTGGTTGCCAGTTAACCTCTTAGAGAAATGTTCCTGCAGAAGTGAGATAGGATTCACCATCACAAAATTGCCAGGGCCGGTGACTCTCCAAAGACTCATTGTCCACGCATTTTCAAGAAATCACAACTGGTTAAGAGAGATAGCAGTAAGGTACCTAAAAGCAGGTAAAGCTGCCTCAGGAATAGCCATACTGTCAGACAAAGGCTCTGGAAGCCACAGAGTCTATAGGAATGGAAGGAACATCACAGCAGGCAGAAAGGAGAAAGTGTGATGGGTATTGTACCACACTTACTGTAGATTCCTCTCCATCAACTGCCTCTATGAATGTTGAGTCACATATAGACCTTTAAACTCATGGAGGTGGGTAGATAGTAGAATGTTAAAGTCAGGGGCCAAATAGGTATAAACTGAACATTGGGAAGGTATACTGGGCCAATTTAATCTCATAAATGTGGCATAATTATATCTATTGTTTTGTATAATACTTACTGTTATAAGAGAAGGAACCAGCTGTTGGACTGAAAGGGGAAACCTCTGGAGGGAAGAGGGTGGAAGGGCGGGTTGGGAAGGGGGAATAGGGAGGGGTTTGTTACTGAGATGTAACTTGAAGAAAAAAAAAATAAAGTATTTATAAAAAAAAAAAAAAAACAAAAAACAACAACAAAAAAAAGACTTTGCATAATCTGTTGCTAAGCTATCCGAGTATCTGTTTTTTTTTTGTTTTTTTTTTTTTGAGGCAGTCTACCCAACTATCTGTGGAACTTCAAAAGGATAGCCCTCAGCAATACACCAAGGCTGCTGTGCTCTAACTCAGAAGGGGAGAAAAGATTTGTCAGCTGCCATTGGTTCAACACAAAAAAAAGCAAAACACACACCCATACTTACACCAGAAGTTGAACATCCTTCTTGGAACTGTATTTTCAACTGATATTAGCATATTAGCCACTGGATCGGTGTGTTAGAAAAAAGTACAGTGGCTATGAACCGGGCTTGAATGTCGAGCTCCACCCACCTGCATTGTTTTCTGTGTTTACTTCCACAGAAAAACATCTGTTTTGGGACTTTACTGTGGCTGATTTTCATTTGTCAGAGTTGAGGTTGTCTTGATTGCTACCCACTTAGTATTCAGGAATGTGCCTGTGTGTACTCACTCACTCTGTAAGAGCACCCGCAGTCCTGTATGTGCATGCATGGATACGTATCCCTCCCCATGTACGTGAGTGTTGTGTGCTCACATGTAAGGATAATTCACGACTGCATAGATGTAAATTCTCTTGTGTGCATATGATATTTACAGGTGCATGTTTATATGTTGTACACTCACCCCACACATTTGTACACATGCATGCTACAGATGCACACTTGCTCTAACAGTATAGAATACTTACAACCATACACATATGGGTGTGCACTCATGCCCACATGTGTACAACACCTATTCCTCATGTTTATGTATATATACATCTCTCTGTGCTTCCATATATAATACATATATTTGTGTGTGTGTGTCCTCATCCAGCACATGTGCATAAACATGCACACTTCCCTTTGTACACCTGTCTACAGTTACACTTACTTACCTCTCACAAGTGTGAAAGTGTGTACACGCATATCACCCCACAAACAAATGCAAAGCTGTATCCCTGTGTCTTTGCCCCGACCCTTGAACTTGAGTCTAACCCTGAAGAGTAGGAGGTAGAATCCAGTGTTTAATTCTGTCTTTAAAATGTTTCTGAAAAATTCCATTTAGAGAAACAGGAAAGACTCAAACCTAAAAAGTCAGAATACATTTTTTTTCAGCTCCTAATCACAGAGCTGAAGCAACCCACTTTTTATCTTAAAAATTATGTATTTAAGTAATTTGTCCAAAGAGGGAAGGGACAAACACAACTGTAAGCAGTCAGCTTCTTGGCTCCCTTCAGTGTCCTTGCTACTGTTAAGTGACCCTGAATAGTTGAGAGAGGCTAGTTTCGTTTTGAACAGCCTCACCCTGAGACGCATATGAACTCACAGCTCTCACTGTCTTAGAGAAAAATCTCAAACAGAAAGGCCAGGGCAGCTTGAGTTAGAGGAATCTAATAAACAAAGCTGGCATCTATTATGTTCCAGCTGGTACCCTTAGGGCTTCATGTGTGACTCAAAAACTTGAGTGCTAACCCACAACCAGTGTGTTTCCTGCCACGAGTCAGGAAATGTGAACACATCACATTTAAGTCAGCATCACATGGGGAAATCAGATGTGAAATTGGAGGGGAGTTTTGTCTCTTAGCAGCTTAAATATTTAATTGAATTATGAGGAAGGGAGAAATGGGAGAGGGACAGACAGAGAGAAAGAGAGAGAGAGAGAGAGAGAGAGAGAGAGAGAGAGAGAGAGAGAGGCTGAAACAGATTTCATATGTTCTGGTGTAAGGTAATGGTCCCCCATGTTATTTTTATGGGTCATTCTGTCTAGTGACAACTTGGACTATAAGACCGTCTCCCAGCTTCCCCAAAGTAATGTCTATTTTCTCACTTTCTAATAATTTCTTTAGATTTGAGAGTAAAGCCTTGCCACAGTGAATACAAATGAGAGCTGCCTTCAGGATACTCAGAAATGTGGATTGTTTGGCTCTGGCTTTATCTGTTTTGGGCAGAGGAAACTGACTGTTTTCTGGAAGTTTGGTTGTATGCACACTGTGCACACATAAACAAAATACCAGCATCTCTTCCCAGCTCATCCTTCTGATACTCTATATTGTAGAGTAGCTGAGCTATTTTTAACAAAAACATGCAAATGTTTATAGAGTTGTGCCTCACCTCCACCTTCAATATCCTTCTTTTTTCATTAAAATCTATCTACCTGTCTTTATAACTATCTATCTATCGTGTGTGTGTGTGTGTGTGTGTGTGTGTGTGTGCTTACACTCACATGCTGTGAGGTACATGTAGAGATTTAGGGACAATGTGAAGGAATTGGTACTTTCCTACTACCATATGGGTCCTAGGATGAAATTCAGGTTGTCAGACTTGTTAGCAAGCTGCTTTACCCAATGAACCACCATGTTGGGCCCTCCATCTTCAACCTTTTAAATGGAGCAAACAGTAAATACATTCTATCTTTTATTTATGAAGTTGTCCTGGGGCAAGACTGGAGCTGAGCTGAGAGACTGCTTGCTTTGTGTGTTCAAAGCAATGGGTCAGTGAGCCCCAACACTGCATAAACCAGGCAGGGTGGCACATTCGTGTAATCACAGCATTTGTGAAGTGGAGGCAGGGCCATCAGAAGTTCTTGATCATCCTCAGCTACAAAGTGAGTTCAAACCCAACCTGTGCTATCCATAACCCCCATATTAGTTACTTTTCTGTTGCTTTTAGAGTTCATTTGGGTTCATGATTCCAGAGGGAGTGGCTGTGATGCTGGGGACTCATGGAGCAAGGTACAGAAATGGTGGCTGGATCAGCAGGCTGAGGGATTGTATCTTAAACTGTATGCATGAAGAAAGGAGAGCAAACTGCAAGTAGGGTGAGTCCTCAAGCTGTCAAAGCCCATCCCCAGGGAAGGACTTCGAGAGCCAGAACACAGGAAGTCTGCTCTAAGACAGTCTTCCCCAGAAATGACTACACCAACAAGACTGGAACACTGACAGTCTTAATAGACATGCTAAAATGGAAGGGGAAATTTCACCCAGTCTCACCCCTACACACAGGGCTATAGGCAACTTGGGAGAGGGAGAAAAGGCTTGTCTCAGGGATATGAGCTCTGTCATTGGTTATCCAACACCAACAGCCATATACATGCAAGCAACAAAAGTGGGCTCAACAGGTTTATTTATATATTTGTGTAGATATATACATACGCACATACACACTCAAGCACACACACATACACACACATTTTGTGTGTATGTAGCAATAATAAAGAAAAAGGTTATCAGTTTGGTGGTGGGGGAGGGGCATGGTACACACTGGAGGGAGGGCACCTGGGAAGGACTAGAGGGAAGAAAAGGCGAAAGTGATATAATTCTATTTTAATTAAAATGAATACTTAAAATTTTTAACTGGAATTTTAGAAAGCTCACCCTTGGCAGGCACAGTGGCACACACCTTTAATCCCAGCACTCGGGAAGCAGAGGCAGGTGGATCTCTGTGAGTTCAAGGCCAGCCTGGTCTACAAAGTGGAGTCTAGGACAGTCAAGGCTACACAGAGAAAGTCTGTCTTGAAAAAAACCAAAACCAAAACAACAACAGCAACGAAATAAATTTTAAAAACTCATCCTTAATAACATACTTTCTTCATCAAGGCCACACACACCCCCAAACCTCCCTAAACACCTCCTAAACTAATTAGGGACAAATTGTTGAAATACACGAGCCCATGGAGGGTGTTCTTATTCAAACTACCACAGAAACTTCATGGTGTGGTGAACTCCAGTGCAGTCATACCATTAGTGAGAACGATAGACTGCATCAGCATGTGACTGTCTATCATCCAACCAGTGTCGTTGTGTGCTGCCCCCCACATATCTGTAGGCTGCCTCCTGTATACCAGGTGAAATGCTGCATGGGTGTTAAGTTATTATGCATCCCATAGCCCTGGACCAGAAAGAAAGGCCCTCTAGGTCTTTGAATGAGGACCCTACCCTTTAAAAGCTGCTCAGGCTGAGCAGTTTGTCCTTTTTTTTCACCCCAGCAAGCTCCCTGTGCCTTCTACTGGGTTGGAGTTGTGGACTCCAGCCCTGGGCAGAAGAGGGTTTGACAATGTTGTTTAGATGAGCATATTCTTCAGTTCTGGTCACTAAACAGAATTCTGTCTTATGTGTAATGAGTGTATATTTGCCAGACTGTATATATGTGTACTGTGTGCATGATCAGTACCCATGGCAGCCAAAAGAGGGCATCAGATCACCTGGAACTGGAGTCACAGACAGTTGTGAACCACCATGTAGGTGCGGGAAACTGAACTCAGCTCCTCTGCAAATGCAGTAAGTGTTCTAAAGCACGGAGCTGTCTCACTGGCCTTGACAGTGATCATTTTTGATTAGCTCTCTTTGAGGACAGGTCCAGAGTATCCTATAAAAACTGTGATTTCCTTTCTCAGCTCATCGGGGTAGGAATGTAATAGAATGTGCTTCCCTTTTGCTATCCATTACGTGGTATAGCCTACATTAATCCTGATGCTTGCCTTGCCTTTGTGACCAAAAGTCTCCCCTGAATCCTAGAAATGTTTCTATTCTTGGATCCACCAACGTTACATGATCTGTCCGTATCCAGCATGAATAGAACCCCCAGTTGGTTCACAGGCTTCTATCAGGACAGATTAACCAAAACATACTGGACCTCTAACAGTTTACCCTTAAAGAGAAGAATATTATAAAGAATTAATTGGGGACTTGTAAAAAAGATACCTATTTATTTCAAGTAAATTTTTTAAATTATGTATTGTAAGAGCTGGGGGTGTGGCTCAGTGGTTGAGTGCTTGCTTGGCATGCACAGACCCTAGCTCTGACCCCTGGCAGCATGTTCATATGTACACACACCTACCAGGTAGGGCAGGCATCTGTTAGACCCCAGCTGTTACACTCCTAGGATGTATTCCATCATATATTTACTTATTCACTTCTGCAAGTATTGCTTGCCTTCGTGTGTTTATCCAACAAATACTTAATAAAAGCCTGCATTGTGTGAAGTGTGAGCCACATTCTATTGGGTATCCAGTGATAATGAAAATGCTATGACAGAGGAATTCCAATGTGTTCATATATAGCTAGACTTCAAGGAGGGAATACGAGTCACCTTACAGTGAACTGGGATGGAATTTGGAAGGCTCAGACCTTGTGCCAGGATTGCATAGGTACCCAAGAAAGTAGGTTGGAAATTGATTTAGGTTCATGACCTAAATAGAAGGATTAATTATTATAGTTGACATTTATATGTCTTGAACACATGCCAGCCATTCTACTGAGAGCTTTTTTTTTTCAGATGTTCTTGTTAGATTCCCTCCACCACAACCCTATAAAGTACATACTGTTCTTATATTTTATAGATTTACTTACTTAGTGCTCCATGGTTACAGCAAACCTTTTTCTTCAAAAGGCCCCAGGGAGAGGAGAAAGAGGAGAGAATATGTGAGATGCAGTATTAATTACTGAGCTAGCAAAATCTCTCTAATTTAGACAGTTTAGGAAGAAGACATTTTACATGAAACTATGGGGTTCTTCCAGAAAATAATCTGTATTGCTTCAAGTCCTCACTATAATTAAATCAATATAAACTATTGAATTTTTTTAAACTCATCAACATTATTATACAGAAACTGGAAAACCAACATTGTTTGTAGGGCACACTGCAGGCAAGAAGATTAGTGAAGGAGAGCTCACAAAAGTTCTCATGGATAAATGAAACAATTTTCCTATGACCTTTACCCCCACCCTCCTACAGTTTCCTACACTCACTTTAAAAGGTGGGAAACAAAAAGTTAAATGTTTTCTCTTTGTGCCCTTGCCTTAAGATCCTTTTGCCTCCAATAGAAGTACAGGGAGCCCTCATCCTTTTCACACATGGGCCCTTCATCAGCAGGGCAAGTGAGGCTGGGAATGTGCTTTTGTTATAACTAGCTTCCCCGCAATTTAAAAAAAAAAAGTTCTTTAATTTACTCCAGCATGTGGGCATCGGCGGGTATGTAATGTTGTTCCATGAGGCATGCTTTCCCAATGTGGGTTGAGTGGGATCCGAGACTCACTTGGGGCTCCTTGTCTCCACCGCATCCCTGCTTTCTACCAAGCTCTGTCTTCCACCAACCTGGAGGAAACCAGCAGCAGCTGCTCAGGGGTGAAGTCATAACTAGCTCTTGTTTTACAGCATAATATTAATATTACTCTCTCATTTAATCCCTTATGTTTTAAAATTACTACTTCTACAGTAGGGACCAAGGTGTCCTGGAACATAGCTGGTCTCAGTATTAGGAACTGGATGTGTCAGAGAGTCATCACAGAAAATAAATGAAGTAATGGTACAGTTCCTTGTGCAAAACCTGACATGGAGAACAGCTGTCTTTTGATATCCTTGGGGAAGGGGAGCTATCTCCACCTATAAATACCAAAATCTGAGGTTGCTTAACTCACTTAAATAGGAGGGATGTACTCACTGAATGTAACCTATGCCTAGTTTCTCATATACTTTATGTAGGTTACTTAAAATGCCCAGTGACAGTGTTTGCACACCACTCCAGCCATGTGGATTTGACACAGTACTCAGTGTATGGCAAATTCACATTTTGCTTTTGGGGGAACATTCTGGGGGTATTTTTTCCAAAATAATTTTGATCTGCAATTGGTTAATCTGTGGATGGGGAACCTACAGATAGAGAGCCTGTGGGTCCTCAGATAATTATAACTGATGTTTGCTCTAGAATCACAGAACTATGCTTTTAGCTCATCATGACAGACACAAATCCACAGATCCTTAAATTAGACAATCTTGGTAACTTAATTTGAAAAGGCTGGAAAGCTGGATCCACTAGAAGAATTCCAGCCCACCAATGTGTTGAATCTAAGGAAGGGCAAAAGCCTTTTCTTGTGGGTGCTTCAGTGTGTATTTTTAGAAAGCTGATGTTGGCTTAAGAAGCTGTTACTGTGTGTGGATAGATAAACCCAGAAAGACCTGGGTGAGAGGTCCCAGAGGGTTAACTTGTTGTTCCGTTATGTGTGTCTGTTTTCCAGCTAGTGTCTGCTTCTTGGGCTGAGGAAGCAGCCAGTACAAATTTGAACCACTCAAAACAGGTTTGAATAAGTCTAGACATTTGGTTATCTTCTGTCTAGCATTCATGTGTGCCGTGGGCGCCACACTCTCGGGATTAGTGTTTCATTATGCAGACGATGTTTTATGTTTAGCTCCCTTATAATAGCTCCCACTGAATTCTGAGTGGTGAGAGAGGGACAGCCCTGAAGGGCTATAGGGACAGTACCAAAATGAGATTGGGTGGCTTTTAATGGTGACCAGGAAACCACGTGACCTCCCTCTCACTGCTGAGCTGGTTGCATGATGTCTTATGGCCTCCCTGAGTGTACAGGATCCCAAGGAATTGACCAGAGTCCCTGAACAGTAAGAGATAAAAAGGCAGGGGTGCATTTCGGAACCAAGTGTCTAACACTGTGTAAATGAGAGCTGGGCATGTAATTATCTGCCCGTGGAACAGGAAGGGCCTATCCAGTACCTCTAAGTACATAATCACGGCCTCCACACTTTTTAATTAGCTCCTCAGGCTGTAGAAAGGAATTCTCTCCTTATCTCCCAAATTAGGCATCTCTTCTGCAAACAATGTTTCATTTCACCAAAACTGAAAGTGCAGCAATGTTTGCTGTTTCTGACTTTGAGAATGTTTCAGTTCTGAACCTGCATCACAGAAACATGAGGTAACTCTGCTCAGCCCAGAAAACCGCCACTTTCTTATCTGTTCCTCTGAGCTGGATCCTTCCAAAGGAACTTCGGCTTCAGACTGAGTTCAGTTCGGAATAGATATCAGCGTCATGTTAGGTAGGCCATTGACACTCACGAAGTGCAGACCTACCCCACACGAAGGCTGTTTCTCCAGACACCAAAATATCATGTCACATGGCTCAAAACTTTAGTGGTCACCATGTCTGGGTTTTTGTAAGGCTGGTGGTATTGACAAATCAATATCAGTATGGGTGCATCTTGGAGGTGCTTCTCCCAGGGCTATGTGTACGAAAGGCTTTATCCCTAAGGTTACAGTATTAGAAAGTGATGGGACCTGTTTAGAAAGTTTTCTCCCTGGGGGAGGATATGCAATATCTACCCCCTCCTCATTAAGGGTCCTAATGATAAAGCTAACTTTGAGTCCACCAAAAGTCTCCCTGGGGAACCAATGAATGTATTGGGCTTTCTTGCAGAACATGGATAAGGGAGCATGGGTGACCCTCAAAGAGGTTGCACTGAAAAGTCTTCTACCAACATAGGTGAGGGCTTCCCCATAGCTCCATAGATGGAGCCTCCTTCCCCTGGTCTTCCCCAGCCTAAATACTCTAGTCCCTCCCCCAGGAGCCTGAGGCCACAGGTAATTAGGGAAGTCACAGCTGGGTGAGAGAAGTAGCTGGATGCTCAGTTGAGGGTCCCATGACCCTCTCCATCTCTCCTGCTTTGAGGGAATGTCAGCAGTCAACAAGCCCAGCTGTGGCGATCTTTGACAAGCAGATAGCTGGAATGATGATCTTCAGCTCAGAGGGTAGCACTGTACAACGGAGGTTCCAGGAGCGCTGTGGGTATGTCCTTGAAGGGGACCAGGAGACCTTAGCTCTTCTTCCTCTCTGTTTCCTGGCTTGTGGGGTAAGTGGTTTGTTCTGCCATACGCCACCACCACATGCCACCATCACCAGAACCTAAGGCCACTTGGTATTTAACAAGGACTTTCAGAGCAATGGCAGCTAAACCATTTGCTTGTGTGGAACTTTCTCAGGTATGGGATTATAGTGACGAACGAAACCACCACTGCTGACTCAGTTCCCTGATGAGCTCATCAGCCTCAGCCTTCCTTCATTCATGCATTTATTCTCTCACTCACCAACTCATATTTGTCAGCCCATTCCCATTCACAAATTCACATATTCATATGTGTCTGTTGAATATATCATCGCTGATGTGGATACTAGATAGGCCTTGGGAAATGATTGTTTTCATATGACAGCCATGACCCCACAGAACCAGAGAGTCAGACTAAAATAGGCAGTACAGCCCACACCTAGAAGGCAAAGACTGTATCTAAAGCCTCATCTTCAGGCCTAAAAATAAGTTTGCCTTTTGGAAGGCATTGTGATGTGTGCTAGGAATGGGTTAAAAACCAGACAAGCTCAGGTTTGAGTTCTGCATCTGTAATGTTTCTACTTACCATTTTGAGGAAGATTTTTTTTTTTGTTGAGCTTTAGTTTGCTCCTAAATGAAGTAATCATTTCTGCTTGTGGGGTGGCGTGAGAATTGAGGAGAAAACAGTCAGCATAATGATTGCCACATTTACACAGAATGTTCATCAAATGCTGCTTGCCTGCCCTGCTCCTCAAGCCTGAGATGACTTGACCTTTCTACTCTTATGGTAAATAGAAACCCTGCCACCCTGATGCAGGGAGCCACACGACTACCCTACACAGTCCCTAGGGCAACACCTTGAAGCCAGAATGTCTGGCTTCATGACCCTCGACACCTGGCTGCAGGTATCTGGAGTGCCAGCAGCTCCCCAGGGAGTGTATTCTCCTCTGTGTTCTGCCATCATCCACTTTCATGACACCATAAGCTCCCAGGAGAGAAGCCAGGCCCCACAGAACAACTGAGACACAAGCTCTCTCGCTGGACTGTCACTCTAGGGATGCCAAATTCCATTGCCCAGTTTGTGACCTTTGGGAAATTTTGGGAAATACTACTCTGTATATGTGTAGCAGTGAAGAGGCAGATTGAAGGTTTAAGCTGTATATACGTCAAGGGTTTCTGTTTTGATGGAATTGGGCTGCATTTACGTTTTCCACATCCATCAGGTTTTCTAGGGTATAGTTGAGATGATATGTAATGCCTGGAGAAGTGCTGAGGTTGACACTGTTGAAGCCTGTTCACTTCCATTGTTTGTGGAGGTAGAGGACCCTGGGAGTGAAATTTCTGAAAGATGGAAAATGTTGACATAGACAAAAGTGTACGGCATTCAAAGTCACTTTAGCTCTTTGGGAGATTTTGTTATGTTCTGTTTTAGGATGATTCTGAGGGGAGAAAAAAGATTGTGTGCCTCCTAGCCGCACGGGCTTCTGAGATAAGACAGCAAAGGTTGCCAGCAGTTATCCCTAAGCAGCCTAAAGCAGTGGATTAATTAATCTTAATAGATTCACTGTCGAGACTGCACTCATTTCTAGCTCAATTTCCTGCTTTTGAATCTGGGGATGTACGCTGTAAGCTGGGTAGTTGAGGACATGCCCAGTAAAGGGAAAGTTCCAGGCACATAAAACCTCTGGATCAGGATTTCTACCAAGGTGACCCAATACATCTGTTGACCACAGCACCATATAATGCCAAAAGGCTAGATGGCCTGCAAGAGTCTCTGTTATTAAGGGGGGACTATATTCTGTGGTGTACAATTCAAGGGATCAACATTTTTTTAAAGATCTTACTTTTATGTATATGTGTATACATATACACATGTGTGTACACTCATAAGCATATGTGTCTGTCTGTCTGTCTGTATATCTATCTCTATCTGTGTGCCTCTCTGTGTGTATTCATGTGGAAACTCAAGATTAACATCAGATGCCTTTCTTTTTTTTTTGGTTTTTCGAGACAGGGTTTCTCTGTGTAGCCCTGGCTGTCCTGGACTCACTTTGTAGACCAGGCTGGCCTCGAACTCGCAAAGATCTGCCTGCCTCTGCCTCCCAAGTGCTGGGATTAAAGGCGTGCGCCACCACTGCCCGGCTAAGATGCCGTTCTTGATCACTCTCCGCCTTATGTACTGAAGCACGATTTCACTGAGCGCAGAGATCACTGCTTGGCTAGTCTGGCTACCCAGCTTGTTTGACGGGTTCCTGTCCTCACCTCCAGGGCACTTTGGACTACAGGCAGGCTGCTGTACCTCGTAGCTTTGACATGGATTTTGAGGATCTGTAGTCTGTTCCTCATCCTCCCTCCCATAGCAAGAACGTTGCCCACTGATCCATTTCCCTAGGCACGTGACCAGTATCTATATGAATCTAATTACAGTTTACTCTTGTCCATCTCAGGGTTGCCCTACACGTTCCTATGCACTTTACCTCCCTGGTGCAGCCAAACCCTGTTTCACTCATTTAGTCCTGTATCTATCCAACGTATCTCAGGTGCCTTCTATGCACGATATCTAGAGATGAATAAAGAATCCGACACTTTCAAGTTAACCACAGGAACTGACAGTCAAGAACCTGTGTGAAGACAACCTAAACACAATGGAAAAAAATGACAGTGTCACAGGGCTTTGAATTACTAGGAACTTGGTTCCCTCCATACACACAAAACCAGCAGAACGCACATTGCAGAGACTTTTCTCTCTTACCCCGTCACTTATTGGCAGGATTGTATTAGCCTTGAGCATCATCAATGGTCTTGGACTCCCTTCTCATTCTCTTCTGCCCTTGCCCCATTCTTAAATGTCTTAAATCCTACTTTATCCTGCAATATTGTTTTGTACCTTCAAGATTTGTAGAAGAATCTAGAAAATAGTTGCTACAGTTGTGTGTAAACCCTTACTGAATTGTAACAGACTTCACACCACCAAAGGCTTCCACTGAGTTACTCTATTAATAAGGCTCCTGAGTCTCCAGTTGTTGCATGCAGTACTTACTAACTTATTAAAAATCAATGATTTACTTAAGTATTAATATTGAAATAACATGTGTTGATAATAACCATGACAGCCAATCCGTATGGTCAGTAATACATGGAAGCGAGCTGTATATTATTATTGACAATGTAATATGTCATTTTCTGCAAGAGCATAGGCCAATAGCTAATTTCATCAAGCACCCCTTTAGCTTCTTTCTGAATACTTCCTATCTCTAGCAGTGGTTGTGCTCATTTGAAAAACACGCTGTTGCATAGTTAGGAGACTCTGTTCGGACCCTGACCTGAGTATATAGGACTCTCATAGACTTAGAGTTCACTCAAAGTTCACAATGTGAACAATGAAACATTTAGAAAAAAATAATAAAGAACAATTCAGTGAAGGAACTATATACACTGTTTTACACCTTTGCATTTGGTGCCTGTTAATGCCACATGAAGTAAGAAGTAAACCAGAAGCTGGGAGATGGTGGCACACACCTTTAATCCCAGCACTTGGGAGGCAGAGGCAGGCGGACCCTCTGCAAGTTCAAGGCCAGCCTGATGTACAGATGGAGCTCAAGGACAGCCAGGAAAACACTGGGAAACCCTGTCTTGAAAAAAAGAAAAAAAAAAGCAAAAGGAAGTAAATCAGAGCCCATCCTCACACAAGTTTAGATGGTTCACTGGTTAAATCCTATTCTCTAAAATATTGAAACATGAGAAAAAGTCCACCGTAGCTGAAGAGGTAAGTATTATTCAGAACTCCCACTGCAGGCATCATAGAAGAATGTTCCTTCCCTGATGTTCACCTCTCCACAGGCCACTTCAGGTTCCTTTTCCATGAAGGCTTTCAGCAAGTGGGTTCTCTAATTGGCTTATGGTAGCTATCTCTTATCATCAAGTAGATTATAAATCCCTTCGGGGAAGAGATGTCAATTAAGTTCATGGCAAAGTCATAGTATTTCAAACTTGGTGGTAACCAAAAGGGCAATGCTAAGCCAGTGAAGCCTGCAACTTTCCCAGGGTCACAAGAAAGTAAGAGAAGGTAAACACTAGCCCTGGGTCCTCTCACCCCACCCCACCCGACTCCATGATTTGTGTCAAGTCCTTCTCCATAAACTTTTAGTGATTCTATTCCCACATTTAGAGGCCAAACAGCATTACTGAGTCCAATCCCAGTCTTTTTTTTTTTTTTTTTTTCGGTTTTTCGAGACAGGGTTTCTCTGTGTAACAGCCCTGGCTGTCCTGGACTTGCTTTGTAGACCAGGCTGGCCTTGAACTCGCAAAGATCCGCCTGCCTCTGCCTTCCGAGTGCTGGGACTAAAGGCGTGCGCCACCACCGCCCAGCTCCAATCCCAGTCTTGAAGTGCTAATTTTTTTTTTTTTTTTTTTTGCTAAAAGCTTGCTTTGCAACCCTGTCCCTCGCTTTTAGCTTTACAGCCAGCACCGGGTCAGCTCAGGAAGCTTCCATGAATGGCCAGCAGGGGGAGGAGAATTTCACAAAACTTCTGCGAAACTTCATACTTGTTTGTTTTGGTTTTGTTTTTAAACGAAAAACAGGCCAACAGCATATGTGAAGTGAAGGAGCAAAAATGAGCCTGGACTCTGCACATCTAAGAGCCTTTTCATTTTTCTTAAGACCATCATAGAACTAGGTACCCCAGCTTTTAAAATGAAATGACTTTATAGAAAGCACACAGATGAATTAGAAACCACAAGCCAAATTCTTATTAAGACTGAAAGACCAAATTCCCATAACAACAATGACCATACTTTTTAAAAAAAAAAAATCATTCTATTATTGCTGTACTTTTCACAGAAGGGACAAATGCAAGCACCATTCTGTTAACAGAGTGTGTTCTCATGAACATACTAAACACAAGAGCAGACCTGCGTTCCTCATGAGAAACGCCAAAGCAAGTGAGAGCCATTTATTCCTTAGCAGCAAATATTGATCCCGCTTGATTATAATGACCATTATATTATATTAAAGGACTGAGGAATAGTTAACCAATTTAGAAGAATCAAGCTGATTGTGAGCTCATCTGGTTGACTAAATCTTAGAATATATGTATCTGCTGTATCCACTTTATTTACGTGGCCGTGTGTGTGTGTGTGTGTGTGTGTGTGTGTGTGTGTGTGTGTGTGTGGTGTGTGTGTATGTGTGTGTGTGTTCTTGCCCATGTATGTGTACTTAGAATCCAGAGGTCGACATCATATGCCTTCTTCCATCTCTCTCTCCACATTATTGTTGAGAACATGGTGTCTCCCTGAGTCTGCAGCTCAGCATTTTAACTGGATTGGCTGGCCAGTGAGCTTCCAGGAGCTTCCTATACTGTTCCTCCCAGGGCTGGGGTTATAGGCCTGCACTAACTTTTTATGTGGATGCTTGGTATTTGAACTCAGGTCTGCATGCTTAAACAGTAAGGACTTTATCCACTGAGCCGTCTCCCCACCCTGGCTACCAGTTCTTTTTATTAAGCACCTACTTATATACCACTCCCAGCCCAAGGTAGAGAGTGGATGTTAGAATTTGACCCAGCTGGGTTCAGTTCTACTTCAGCTGCCTATTAGCTGCGAGAATTGAGACTAGTTATCTAGCCACATTGTCTTTGATTTCCTTTTCATTAAAACCATGGGATAATTATGAAAAGTAGGTGGCAAAACACACATCATAGCCTTGGTCTGTAATAAGACTGACTTTATTGATTGCTTTTATTTCCATCATCACCATAGTCTTTGTCTTCATCCTTTTCAGAGATCCTCATCTACTGCAGGAGAGGGTTTTTAAGACGGTGTCTTACTTAACATTTTTAATAATGAATTAGATTCAGAGGACGAGTGATTGGTTGTCAACACTGGCTTTAGGGAAGCCATTGCTCAAATTATAGTTAATTGGAAAGAGACTGTAAGTCACTTATTTCCATAAGTCCCCTGATCCCCTTCAGAAAGGTCAAGTCAGCTCCTATTTCTGCCCTGTGACACCATGAGGGTTGATGATTGGCCTGTTTTTTTTTTCCTCTGTTGATAGCTATAGTAAGAACATTAACCCCTTCTATCCCTAAGTAGTAAAAGTTATTGTCAGACTCCCAAATGTGACAGACTTATATTGCTTATGGCCCTGCTTGCCCTTCCAGGCCTGCCACCCAGTGGCTGGGCTGACAGATGTCACCTCATGAAGCAGTGTAGGACAGAGGAGATGCCATCCTTGTAAGGAGGAAATGACCCAATTCCAACATCTAGCTCTATTTTCTGACTTTTCTTATTTCTCATTGTATTTAATGTCTTTATTGGTGAACTGGTTTCATGAACTCTGTAATGGAGATTAACCATACTTAGCACATAACTGTCATGAATATCAGCCAAGACTAAGGGTCAAGTATATTGTAAGCTGTACACAAGAAGAGTAGTAGACCAGGGTTGAGGAGATGGTTCAGTGGATAAAACACTTGTCCTACAAGACTGACAGCCTGGATTTGGATCCCAGAATCCAAGTAAAAGCCATGTACAGTAGCCAGTAGTGTATGTAAGCATCTTTGATCCCAGCAGTCCCATGGAGAAATAAAGGGCAGAGACTGGAGCCTCTAAACTCATGGACCAGCTGGCCTGATGAATGCAGGGTGAATAACAAAAGAGGCTTTGTCTCGAGGTAAATGCTTCCTGTATTACCAAGCTGCCTCTGTTACAACTCCCAGAGGAAGTTTTGCTTTGTAACATAGAACATGGCTATCGTGGGGGCATGATAGCATGGTGAACTTCAAGGAAGGACGTTACTGAGTGGAATTGAAGCAAATAGGCTGGAAAATTAAACGTTGTAATGTATTCATTACTTTTCTTATCACCATGACCAGATACCTGACAAGAAGTAACTTAAAGGGGGTTGGGGGGGGGCTTTATTCCGACTCAAAACATAAGAGAGTTCAGTCCATTGCTGCAGGAGAAGCATGGCGGCAGGGCGCTCCATGGTAGTAGTGCTGTGGAACTGACACACCTCGCTTCCTCGCATCTGAGCAGAACAGGAAGCAGCGAGACAGCACTCAAGCCGCAATGCCTGCCTGCAGCCAGACTCCTACAGCGGAGAGCTGAGCTAAGAAAGAGGGAAGAACACCCTGGCAAAGAAGCTGTACAGACAGCTTCTCTGCCCACGCGAGAGCCGCGCTGGGACCCAGCTTGAGTAGAGCAAGCTATTTGCTAACAGGAAGGAAGGCTAGGCTCCGCCCACTGCCAGCGACCTTATCCTTGAAAGTGAAGCAGAAAAGTGATCCAGATAGTCCCCAAGAATGTCAAAACGTCCCCAGGTCTCCTCATGCAGGGTTTTCTGTGCCTACTTAGGGAGCTGGTCTCCATAATAGATATGACTCAGTACCTCCAGGGCAGAAAAGATAGAGTGAGTCTCCCCTAAGGGCAGAGCGCCTTTTAGTGCCGCATGGGAAAAGCAGGCATGCCCGGTCTGAACAAAGTTCACTTGGTCTGATTCTGTGTTTGTTTCTTTACTCTGTCTCTGGAATCGTCCTACAGAAGAGAAATGATAGCTCTCCAAGGAAAGTGTTCCAGGTTCTGTTTTGAAAAGGTCAGATGAGAGCCAAGAATAATCAGCTTCCTTTGTAGGCTGAGAAGGGCCAAGCTAAGGATGTTTTATTTGCCCACCACGGCCGCCTGTTCATATGCAACACTCACCTTGATCCCCTTAGCTCTGCTGCTGAGAACCCAAACTGGCCAACAAAAGACACAGTTCATCCCATCATCCCCAAAGCAGTAACTTCTAGATTTGATTTTTGAGCACATATTTTCAGCACTGTTTCCATTACTAGGTGTTTAGGGCTCCCTCCAGTGTCTCTATGTTGTCATATATAAGTTTAAAGAAAAAATCACAGGAATGTTTCTGTAACTATGCCAGGAAGAGTGTTTTACTTTTGTTGCCTTTGCTTCCAGGACTTGAGTGAAACCCAGAAATATAACATACAGGTCCATGACCCGGAGGACCCCCTACTTCTTGTTGTTGGCCTGTCTTTTGGAATGAAAATTTAAAGGGAAGGGGAAGGGGCAGAAGAAGCAAGAAAGTGTGGCACTTAGGAAGGGCCAGAGCAATGAATATAGTATGGAAATTACGTATCAGTGGCACAGATCTGAAATCCCAACAGTTTGGAGGTGGAAGCAGGAAGATCAAGAGTTCAAGGCCAGCCTGGGCTACCTAAGATTCTATTTTTAAAAATATAAATAAGTAGCTGGGTATGGTGTATATCTTTAATCATAACACCAGAAAGGCAGAGGTAAGTGGATCTCTTGAGTTTGAAGCCAACGTGGGCTAGCTAGTAAAAACCCTTTTTGAAGATACAGGTAGATAGATAGATAGATAGATAGATAGATAGATAGATAGATAGATAG
>CAJQZJ010000590.1:102113-160136 GCA_907164525.1 Lophiomys imhausi
ATAGATAGATAGATAGATAGATAGATAGATAGATAGATAGATAGATAGATAGATAGATAGATAGATAGATGAAATCACTGGTTGATTTCTCTGAAGTGACTTCTCTCAATGGAGCAAATTTCAACCAACTGTTGTGACATCACTAAATCACTAACATAGGTTTGGGAAAACATACAGGTACTATACCAATACGTGTGTGTGTGTGTGTGTGTGTGTGTGTGTGTGTGCGCTAGCATCACTATACAAATTAACCTCAACTGCATTCATAATTGCAAAATAGAATAAAAATAATCAAGAACTGATAAGCTATAACATAATTTAGCTCGAAATTTATATAGCTTAGTTTTTGGTAATAGCTGTGTTTACCTTCAAGTTGTGAATTTAACAATATTCTCATAGACCAATGCAAGCTACTTTCAATATGCCGCTGTTTCTCTTTGGCACCATAAAAGTACAAGATCATACCATGAATCAGCAAGTCCATGACCACCCTTGAGAGCCAGCGTGGGAAACGCAGTCCTGAATGGTCTTTTATTCTGTGGACTTTGGATGAGCTACATACTTCAGGTTTCATGTTCTCCCCTGTATTTCTTTGGCTAACAAAATGATTATTGAAAAAAAAATGGTTCAAAGAGCTAATTACTGGGGATTTGTTTCACCTTTATGAAGATCACAAAGCTGTAGATAAAGCTGACTTTCATAGGATCATTCATTCTCTTTACTGGTCATTGGAAGACCTATAAAATACTTCTTAAAAGAGAAAGTTTTATTTTCTTTCTTACTAAAAGGTCCAAGAGAAAATGGGAACAAAGGATTGCCAAAGTAAACCATTCACGATGCTGGGAAAGAGACCTGCATGTGGCCTGTGGCCACGTCCATAATCACAAGTGATGTATGAGCTGTCTGGTGTCTGATTGACAGCCCCATTTCAGGAACAGAGAATTTCAGAAGCCTGTTTAGGAACCCAGAACAAAATCGAGTTACAGGAAACCTTCATAATCCAAATTTTCAAAGGGTCCAAAACCTAAACAAAAAATATCTCGGAGTTGACTCAAGTCAAAGAAATGCCTGGCATCACAGATACTTACAAACCTATGATCCTGGAGCCAAGCAGAGGTTAAAAGCTAAGGAGGGCACACCATGAATTACAGGAAAAGAGATGGTTCCCTGTTAGAATCCCACATTGAAAAACATATGACACTTTGTTAAAGATGTTTTTTAAAGACCCATTTTAAAATCCACTCAAACAATCCAAATATTGCTTTTTTTTTTTTTAAGCAATACCTTAAGCCCATTCAGGCCATGTAGTGTGAATTAGGTAGAAATATTTATAGGTAACAATTGAGTAGTGTCTCATTTACAAATAACACAACACCCCATGATGCTGCTACTTTATTTGTAAAGTATGTGATATTGTATATGTTTTAGTCATCCCAAGAAAATAGTCTTTGTCAAGAGAGAACATCAATATGTTATTGGTTGTTGGTGAACTTTCTCAGATAAAATGTTTAAGATTTTGAAGGCTCTTGAATGAAGATTCTGGGGAGTGATAACTTCGTGGAACAACACCCAAGCATCATGGGACATCACCTTAGCATCATGGGACATTACCCTAGCATCAGGAGTCATCACCTTAGCATCATGGGATGATATTTGCAATGGTTAGGTTTTTTGTTTTTGTTTTTTTGTCAACTTGACACAAGCTAGGGTCATCTGCGCAGAGAAGAACTTTAAATGAGAAATGCCTCTGTAAGGTTGGCCTGTGGTCAAAACAGTGGAGAATTTTTTGATTAATAATGGGGGGAGGGGCAGAGACCCAGCCCACTGTAGGCAGTGCCATCCCTGAGCAGGTGGTTTTAATGTATATAAAAAAGCAAACTGAGCAAGCCATAAAGAGCAAGCCAGTATCAACAATCCCCAGTGGTAGCTGTCTTAGTTCTTATTTCCAGTTTTATTCCTTGAACTCCAACCATAGCTTCCTTGATGATGAACTTTGTAGCCTGTGAGATTGATTAAACCTTTCCTCCCCAAGTTGCTTTTGGTCATGATGTTTATCATAACAACAGAAAGCTAACCAGAACATCATCCCCGCACTGTGGGACATCATAGAACAGCAAGTTGGCATCACCACAGGGAAGCTGTTAAAGTAGATTACTGGGCTTCATGCCCAAGTATCTTAATCAGGTCTGAGATGAGCGCTGAGAATCTGAATACATACCCAGTTTCCGTGTTAGCTGGTCCAAAGACCATGCTGTGAAACCATTAACTTATGACTCTGAGATCACAAGTGGGTTGGAAAATGGCCTACTTGACCAGTAAGCCTAAAATGATCATTAATACCATGCCAGACCCAGAATTTTAAGAAGAAGGGAAAAAAAATTAAGCCAGTTTAAAAATAAACCATGAGTGGATGTTACTCAGCTCACACATGCTACCAGGCTCGATCTGGAGGACAGGAAAGCATGCCTGGCTTACTGTGTGGGCTTCAGCTCAGGTCCACAGGATGGTAAGAACTGCTCTGCTTCAGGGTCCATACGCCTTGGTGGGAGACAGCATGTTCTGCCGTGGTCCATGGCTGCCCTCCGCACATGCCATTTCTGTGCTGGCCATACTGAAAATGTCTGCAACAATGAATAACCCATCTGGCAAGAAGGCAATGACATCATTGGCGATTGCTAGCTAGTACCATTTCTGGTGTCACCCAAGGACTGTTCCAACATGCTCTTGGTCTCCTCTGGGAATAAGTCTGTTTTTCCTTCAGGATAAACCCTTCTACTCCTAGCTCCATCTCTATGCCTCCTAGACCCTCCCACTGGAAATGTTACAGAGTAGTCACTGATCCTGGGAACAGTGAGGGCTTCAGTCATCCCTGACCCACACCCCTCTGCCAAGCCTGCAGCAAGCCTGACTCATAGGACACATTCATTTTCTCTAACCTTCCAGTGCCCTCCAAAGCTAACTTTCTTCTTGAAACTTCTCTCCTCTTACCATTGAAGGTTCTGGTAGAGTTTGAAAGGCTGCAACAAAATGGATCTTAGTCTCACAAATCACACTTACCCTTAGGTTTCTTCTTCCCAGAGAAGTATGCTCTTTTTAAAGAGCGATTCCAAAACCTAGTTGAACAGAATCCCCCCGGGGATGTGGTCAGTTGTTGATGGTTGGTCGGTCAGTTGGTCTTTAGATAACATTTGCTATGCACTGGTCCAGAAAATACAAATTCCACTGGAACTGGGGGCTATGTGGGAATGTACATTGCCTAGTAAGTGACCCTGATAGGCCCAGTGGCCATGGCCTTACTGACAATATTCACAGTGTCCAACTGGAATGCAGCCTTGGACCTGATGTGCTTCACAGAGAAGCAACTCCTTTTAAAGAAACTTTGCAATCTGTAACTATCGCGGCTCCTATGGTGTTTGCTTCTTTTCAAATGACCTTCATCATAATTGTTCTTATCTCAACCTTCTTTGGAAGGGAAAGGCAGAACATTTATTACAGGCAACAAGTTGTCTCTTGGATGTAGCTATGGGACAGAGGTCAGAACTACAACCTACCCTTCTTTTATATTTTTGGTTGTGAGCCTAGCCTTTAACGGCTGAGCCATCTCTCCAGCCCAACCTACCCTTCTTTGTAAGTCAGTGTTCTGCTACTGTGATGAAATGCCTGAGACTGTTGATGTATAAGAAGGAAAGGTTTGTTTGGGCTTGTGATTTTAGTCCATGATCACCTGGCCCTCTAGTTTTAGGGTGTATGCTGATGGGAGGAAGCCTGGTCATTTCAAGATGGTTGGGAGCTAATAGACAGGAAAGACCTGGAGTCTCAGTCCCTCCCCCCTCAAGTGCGTACCTCAGTAATCTAACTGCCTTTTTCTAGGCCATGCCTCTGAAAGGTTCTGCCACCTCACAATAGTGTCTCGGAGTTGGGACCAAGCATTCAACACATGAGTCTTTGGGTCATTCAAGAACTAAACCATAACTATAGCTTCCTGTCTAGTGAGTTTCCAATACTCCATTGTTTGTGTGGGGGGGGAGTGAGAGACAGACAGAGGAGAGAGCTTTTATTCCTTGACTCTGCCATCCTTCTTTTCAATAATGAACAATCTCTACTTCTGTGGATAATGAAGGTATGTGTGGGGTCATATAGTCAAATTGTTCATGGAGTTGGGACAAGTCCCAAGGCCTAACTGAGTGAGTTCTAAGCTAGGTGGAAGGCCTGAGTACATTTGCTTTGGAGAGAGGACAATTAGGGGTTTCATACTATTATTATATTCCTAACTTCCCATAATGTGAGAAGCAGCTCACTCTATAAGAAAAAGTTTCTTCCCCACCCCCTCTTTCCCTCTCCCCCCCCCTTTTTCTCCCCCCTTCCCTCCTCCCCTCTCTCTTCTTCCCTTCCTCTCTCACACATACAACAAGAATGGAATAGTGAAAACTACACTAGACAAGAAGCTTAAGACAGGGGTCTCAGCTTCCTGAGTCTACAAACTGGTCAGGAAGGACACCTGGCAACAGATACTGATGGCAGCGATGAGAACACCAGAGTCCAGAGAGAACTCCCATTGCCAAAAGTCCTTGGGCAGTGAAGCAAGCTTGTGGCTGTGCGTCCAAGCACTCAGGAATATACCAGGTGTGGGTAGTGAAAATTGGGACAAGTTGCTAATGGAAGGCCTGAAAACCTCCACTAGTCAGACATTACATATACACTTTACATCAACTTGAACAAGCCTTGCCATCCTCTTCTGTAAAGAGTTAGCAGGTTAATCTGTGTGCATACCTTACGGTAAGGGAATCTACCTTTGGCAAATGAATAGGTAAAAGAAATGTGTCACTATAGTGTGGTGAGGATGGGAGAGTTTTCAGGTGATTGTGCACAGTCTTCAGCACCAAGTCCGTGTTAGCTGTGTAACTGAAAGCCACACCTGCTTTGGGAAGGAAGAGCTTGCAGTTTGGTGCAGCAGTTTGAACCCATCACCAACCCATGAGCTTCCTGATTGATCTCACTTATTTCAAACACAGCCAACAATACCCGTGTTAGTCATCAGACTCTGAAATGTTTCGTACTGTTATTATATTCCTAATGTTTCCTATTGACCCTCTTCTTGTGGTCCCCTTTGTTTGTCGTTTCTCCCAATGGAAAAGGAACAGGAGGTGTGTGACACACTCGCTTATTATCTGAGGTGTCTTTTCTGTTGTGAAAAGATTTCAGACAAGCTCAGATACCCAGACTGCTCCTGCCTCCCCTTCATTCATGCTGAAGTTCCACCAGCCTCATAGAGACAAGAAAATTAAGGGCTCTCAAAGTAGAAAGAAGTCAAGTGAAATCGGGAAGTGAGTCTATATAAATGCTGCAGCACACAACGCCTGCCATTTAGAGCTAGCTCTTCCATTAGTCGCTGCTGGAGCTGTTTCCTGTGGAAGCTGTCTGTACAGTTGCAAAGGGACACTGGTGTCTTTGTCATGTAGACAGAAAGAGAGCAGGGGGTGTGGCAGTTTAGTAAAGGGACTTAGCGTTGGCCAGGTGTCAAAGTGGGGTAGAAAATCTCTTGTCCTATCTAAAAGCAGTCATGGGGATAATCTGAATCCACTCAGCTACCCAGAGTTTACTGGAATATGCAGCATCATTGCATTTCATTTTCCTTGCCGACAATCTCTATGAAGGAGATGCAGATGCCCTGGGGTGCAGATGAACTAGGGCTTGAAATTTTAACCCATGGGGCTGGAGAGATGGATGGCTCAACAGTTAAGAACTCCTACAGTTCTTCCAGAATTCCTAAGATTGGTTCCCAGCACCCGTGTCATGAAGCTCACAACCAGTTCTGTGCGAGCTCAGGGCTTTCCAGCCATGGTGGACTGTGACCTTAGCAGAAGGGTTTCCCAGCACAGTTCCAGGGGATTGGATGCCCCCCTTTTGGCCTTTATGGGTACCCACACTCATGTGCCAGACACAGACATGCATACACACATACACACAGACACACACACCCATACATACACACACATGCATACACACATACACACACACAAACACACACACACAATTTTTTTTAAAAAGATTTAACTCTTCAGTAGTGCCGTAGAAAGTCAAAATGAACTACAGACAATCAGGAAGCAGTTTACTTATAGACGGTAATTCAAATGAACAGCCTTGCTGGGCCTCAGTTTTTCTGATTACCATCAATCCCTCCACCTCTTTGTTATGGTTTATAAAAGACTGAGCAAAAAATCACTTGGGAAATTCCCAACTATGACAACAAACTGTTCCTTTAAAAGATACTTATAACAGCCAGATTTAATATCTTTAATCTGAACTAGCATACCTTTAATTTGCAAAGCACATCCCTGCCGGCCTTCAGAGACCTGTATGGAAGTAGACACCAGTGAGTTCTGTAAAGAATTACTACTTCTCGAGCCGGGCAGTGGTGGCGCACGCCTTTAATCCCAGCACTTGGGAGGCAGAGGCAGGCAGATCTTTGCGAATTCGAGGCCAGCCTGGTCTACAAAGTGAGTCCAGGACAGCCAGGGCTACACAAAGAAACCCTGTCTCGAAAAAACAAAAACAAAAAACAAAAAACAAACAAAAAAAAAGAATTACTACTTCTCAGTTGTTTGCAGGCACTTCGTGTGTGTATCTGTCTGTGTGTGGGGGGGGTGTTATGTCTGTGTGTATCTGTGTGTGTTGTGTGTCTGTGTCTGTGTGTTTTATGCCTATGTGTGTCTGTGTTGTGTGTGTGTGTGCATGCACACACAGAAGCACATTAGCACATGGTTGTGTGTATGTAGAGGACAACCTTGGTGTCATTTCTCATGTTTCTGCCACCTTTTGTTTGAGATGGGATTGCTCATTGGCCTGGAACTTTGCCAGATGAGCTAGGCTAGCTGACCAGGAAACTCTAGGGGTCCTCCTGTCTCCTCCGCCCATCCTCCCAGTGACAGAATTAAAAGCGTATGTCACCATGACTGGCCTCTTATTGGGTTCTGGGTATCCAAACTCATGTCCTCATGTTTGTAAGGCAAGCGCTTTACTGACTGAGCTAACTCCTCAGTCCTTCATGTATTTTTAGGTAAAGAAATATTCTCAACACCATTCTGCATTTGGAGCAGAGATCCTGGCAAGAATGTAGCTACATACATTTTGGGAGTCATACACTATCCCCACTGAAAGAATGCTTCCCAAGCCCACAAGAGGGAGCATCCCACCAAGACACTTATGTTTATGAGACCCTCCTGGCGGTCCAGGCTATGTCTAACCCTTCTGGATCTTCATTTGCCCAATGCACAGCAGGCTTTATGTATTGCCTACCATGGACACCAATATCATTGCTTACTGATCATCTCTGTGGATTTGGGGTCAGAGAATCCTGAGTTCACATCTCAACTCTTCTTCTTATAGGAACTTGTGTGGCAAGATGTTTGTTTTCCTCTTTGGCTGAGTTTACTCATCCAATTGTCAAAAATAGTTCTTACTGGGCTTCTTGTGCTTAAAATCTAATCTTGCATTAGATATAGACTATACATGACATGAGGGCTCAGTAAATTGTGTTAATATTATTGTGAGAATCCTCAGACAGAAGACCTTTAATAGAGAATGCCCAATAAACTAGATTAGATACTTGATGTGAAGAAAAGAATTAAATCCAGAAGGACACAGAATTGTGTCATCTGGTCCAGTGAATATCTTGCTAAACTTGCTGTTTTTTATAATGCAGCAGGTAGAATGGCACTTGGCTATGCATAATTCCCTTGCTCTTGGTTTTTTTGGGTTTTTTGTTTGTTTGTTTTGTTTTTGTTTTTTGGACACAGGGCCTCATGCACCCCATATAGCTCAGAATGATCTTGAACTTCTTTATCCTCCTTCCTCCACCTCCTGAATGTGCTGCCTTGCTACGTTTATGTGACGCTGGGGTTTGAACCCAAATGCTTCTTGCCTGCCTGCTCAGTGAGCACTCTATCAGCGTTCCTTATCTCTCTTATGTAAAAGTTCTGAGGTTGACAGCTCAGGCTGATCTGTGAGAAATGTTCAAGTTCTCAACAAAACTGTGCTAACAGTCTTGTGCCTTTGCAAGTACATTTGGATGTTCTCAGCCCCCTCTGGTCCCGAGCTCTCATTTTTCATGGTTAACGGGCTGTCACCGTTATCTAGCCATCTCCAAATAGCAGCAAGTGCAGTGTGCAGACCTCGATGTAGATAGCGTTGGAAGCAGCTGACACGTCATCACAGTGGGGGCAGAATGGCAATGCTGAGTGACTGATGGGACTGGTAGAGGAACCTGCCCCCAATTAGTTCTGCATGAACTTTTTGAATTGCACCTTTTTTGCAGGCTCCAGTTCTGCAGGCTGCTGCTCCAGTGCCTGGAAATGTGTGCTGTGGGTGAGGATTATTCCCTTGGATTTTCAGGACCCCAGACATCTGTCTTACTACTTTCTAGACACTCTAGATCTTGTTGGGGATCTATGGCCTCGAAGGTGAAGAAGAGGATGGAGACTCCAACCCAGAGGAGCTGGAGTGATGGGTGGTGTTAATCAGATGGATGCCCTGCAGCTCCATATCAGGACAGAAAATGTGTTTGAGATTAACAGGTTATCAGGGAAAAAAAATGTTTGCACTTATCTTATTCCTTGAATAAGTTGCAAACTATTTCCCTCATTCACAGCAACAGATGAGTGAGCCAAACCTGGAATCAAAAAATGTTGATATGTTGTCGGATGGGGAAAGTTATTTTTGTGTGTCTCTGTTGCCACATCAGCTAGAATGTACAGGGTTCCCACAGATTATGGGCTTGGCAGAATAGCTCCCATCTCAACTGGACGATGTTTAATTCTGTCCTGGAGGCACAATGGGTGGTGAAAGCACTGAGTTACAGAGAAGCCGTCCTGGGCCTGGGAGATGGCTCAGCTAGTAAGGTGTCTTCAGAGTTCAGATCCCCAGCACCTATGTAAAAGCCAGGCATGTTGTACATCCATAAATGGTGCCCATGCCTAATCCCACTGCTGAGGAGGTGGAGACAAGCCAGCGCTGAACTGGCCAGCCTGAACTGGTGAGCTTCTAGGTTTGAAGTGGAGAAGTGATTGAGGGAAAGACCTGACACTGACCTTAGGTACACACAGACGCACACACGCACACACGCACGCACGCACACGCGCGCATACATGCATATCCGTGTGTATGCATACACTCATCCCTATGCAAACATGTGCACACACATAGACACAAAAAGAAGACTGGAGGGAGGGAGAGAGAGCAGGGGAGGGGGGGTGAGAAGAGATGAAAGGAAAGTTGGTCCTGGTATTTCTTCAGCATCCCTTATGTGCATGTCCCAACCTAGGCAGACACCCATATCCTACTCCTTCCTGAGCCTGCACTTAACCACTTTTAGCCCTAGTGTGTCCAATGAGATCTCCTGCCTCTTCCCCATTCTTAGTACCCTTTACTAATTGAATACATCCCAACAAACCTCCTGACTTCCCATCCTTCCCCCTCCCTGTGAGTTCAGTTACCTTTTAAATAGGAACATGGCCCTGTTTAACCTTGCAGGTCTCCATGGCCTTCAGGAGACATCTTGGGTGGAGGGGGCCTTTACTTACCCACTTCATTTCCTTCTTACACCATGTTTTTACTTCCTTAAATGTGGTACGTCCCCTTCTGTGACTCCACATGCCTCCACATAATCTCCATCTTCTATCCAGAGCTATTTTCTTCCTGGTTTCATATAGCAGTTCCTGTGTGTGTTTCAAATGCAATATGGCTGTCGCCTTCAGGGAGCCGACCAGGACTTTCTCCATGGGGTTTTACAGAGCCAGACTGTAATAAACTACCCATAAAACTCTAGGATTTTCACTCTGTTCTCTTCACACCTCTGCATACTGGCAACTGTCTTTCAGATCTACATGAAGCCTCTTGTGTAGATCAGTCAAAGCATTGGAAACTTACTCCTCAAATAGGTGGAATCTTAAGAGTAAAATTCCTGCAGTATTAAAGAATATCAAGCCCTACAGTCTGTGTCATTTGTGCCACTTCCTCAGGCCATGTCTCAATGGTCACACCACTCCAAAGTAGGCCAGGTAATATTTTCAGAGAATTCTGTTTTCAGCTTTTTAGTCACAATGACTTCTTGTTGTTGCCCCCTCCCCCATGGGCTCACGTGTAAAAAATCAAAGGGAGTGTATTTTTGGAAACGTTGACACCGATGTATGGAGAACTCCAGAAAAGACAGATGGACCAGAAGAAGCATAGCTGCAGCTTTCTTAAAGTAAAAGGGTTTTAATTTTGCCATTCAACCTGGACTACTAAAGAATCATCATACAAATTCAATCAGATGCCTAAACACCTTTGACCTACCAGAGCATGCAGAATAGGACTCAACCTAGTGACATGTTCCATGACTGTCCGGTTTCCCAGTAAACTGGTGGTTGGGAGTGTGTGGGCTGCCTGTGAGCTAGCAGAGAATGCAGATAAACAGACTGGAAGAGGGGTAGCCCAGGATGCTGGAGCATGCTCCTCCTATTTTTTAGTTTTCCTTGGGAACTGTGCAGTTTAAGTGAGTGGTCACAACAGATGAAGAGAGAGCTTGAATCCCATTGCTGTCACTGCATCATAACTACCTTCCAGGCCATCCCTTCACAGGATGCTGATATCATATTACTGAAATAGGTTTCCAGGGTTGCAATGTCGGCAGGGCCAAGCTCCCTCTGAAGATTTTAGGGAAAAATGCATCCCAGCATCTTTCTAGCATCTCTCCTAGCTTCTGAAAATTTCCAGGCTTGTAGCAGCATCATTCTGGCTCATATGTTATGTGCATGGCATGTGTCTATATCTAGATTGTTCCTTTTCATATGGACTCCAGATACACTGGCTTAGGGGCATACCCTTCTGCGTCATAACCTCATCTTTACTGGCAGTATCTGCAATGACTCCACTTCCTTGTAAAGTCACATTCGACAGCACCAGAGGCCAATGTGCCCACATATACATTTGGAGGCACACTTGAATAATACCCTCAAAGTGACCATTCTGGGAGGTGACCGTGTGTCTAGTAGCTGTGCATTCAGCCGCAGACCTATCTGGAGAGATGACTTCAGGTAACAAGGCCCCTAGAGGATGTGATGTAATCTCATACTCCCCCAGGAGCTATTTATGGCCCATAAGCCTGTGAACATTTGAATGTGTGCGAGCAGAAAAGACAATGAGCCAGACAGACTTCTCCACCCACTTAGGAGCACTCATGTGGCTCAGCCGCCTCTTCCTCCAGCTCCACAATGGATTTGACATGTGAAGTGGGCCTGACGCTTTCAGGTAGAGGAGCCTCTCCAAAACATCACGTGGGTGTCAGTTCCTTACTAGCTGCTTAAATGAGACCAAACACAGAGACCCACAGCAGTATTAGACCATAGATAACCAGTCCTCCAAGAGCCTGGGACCAAATGCAAGCAGCATTTGTGACGGTTAAGGATTACTAAGCTTGGATCTTTATACTCTGCACAGCCTGAAGTAGACACTGTACAAAAGCTTCTGAACAGGAGCTAGAGAGATGGCTCAGTGGTTGTCACTCTTGTAGAGGACTTAGGTTCAATTCCCAGTGCCACTGTAACTCCAGTTCCAGGGGCTCTGATGTTCTCTTCTGGTTTCTGAGGGCACCAGGCATACAAGTAGTGTACACATATACATGCAGCCAAAAAAGCTTATGAACAAATAACAGTGTGTTCCCTGGGCATAACTTACAGGTCCTTCTCCTTCTCTTGACATCTGTTCTAGAGGAGACTTGCCTGGTTTCTGGTACTTTATCCACACAGGACAGATCATAGCTACTCATGTGGCATCCTGAATGGACTTAGAGAAACAGCCACCCCATCTTGATGTAGACATCCTTTGAAGAAAATCCCATAACCAACCCAGTGCCTGCTCATGGGAGATAGAAGCCTTCTTCTACACATTTCATCATTATGGTTGTGGTAACAAAAAGACAGAGATTGGCAGGCCTGGTGCAAAGGAAGCTGAGACCAGTTACCCTGAGAATGAACTTCACTAGGCGAGAAAACCTCACAGCCATTGGATGAAGAGGGGACATTGTTGGAACTTGAGGTGAGACAACATTGCAAATATATGCAAACATTGAGAAGACAGCTTAAAGAGAGAGTAAGAGAGATGGCTGGTATGTACACCAGGACAGGGGACCTGAAGAGGCACAAAAGAATGTCTTCAGAGAAAGTCCTTCACTTTATAATTTTTTCCAAGGGACTGGGAGAGCCTGGGAGTGACTCAAAACTAGTTTGGAAGTAAGGAAGAACAGTGTTTATAAATCCCTCAGAATGTAGAGATCACAGTACCAGGAGAGGCATAGCCTGATGGGGGGACAGAGATGTCTGCTGGAGTCTGTGAGAAACTGGCCCCCACTTCTCATCTACCCCCGTCTTTTCTTGCTTCTTAAGCCATTTACTGTGCCGTGTCAAGGATGACACATTGGAGGCTTCCAGCACACTGCTAGGCAAAGTTGGTACTGCCTTCTCTTTCCTTCTTCATCCAGCATCTCATGCCTTAATTTACAGAGCCCTTATTTAACCTGTGTTTTAACAACCTCGGTATGTACCTGGCATGGCACGAGTCTCTCCTGAGCTTCACTCGTTTCTGTTTTCCTGATATCCTGTGCAGAACCTGGCTTGCACTTGCTCAGTATCTGGCACACATAGTTATTTACTGACCGAATGAGCTCCTGCCTTTTTCTTTAATTACCCTGCTCTCAAGTGTCATAGAGGATGCAGATCGCTAGAGCTGATGTCAGCTCATCCTTCCAAATTGCTTTCCTTATGAAAAAAAAAAATGTATCTAGTGAGCAAAGAGGAGCACTCCTCCCCTATGGTATGACAGAAAGAGCACTGTGGATGGACTCAACAGGTTTGAGTCCCAGTTCAGGCTTTACAGACTGCATGTTCTGTGACCAGGACTTACCTTCCCTGACCTGAGCCTCCGTTTACTAACCTGAGAAGGGGGCCCTTTTGCTTATCTCAGAGAATTACTGGAGGAAGTATGAGGTGGTGACAGACATGAAAGCCTCGTGTGAGTGGGAGGGCTGTATAAGGCACAGGTGTTGCTATAGCACAGGTGGTATTTGAAATGGGATGGACAAGACATGTCATATGTTTCTGAGATGTGCTGGGCAAGTAGGCGTTCTCCAAGCCTGAGCTTTGGAGAATGAGGACATATCAGATAAGCAGAAGGAGGGAAGACAGCCTGAATGGCTGTTTCCTAGTGTGTAACAGCAAGGAGCATATATGGGGAAGTCAGAGAGCATGCCCTATGGCTGTTCTGCATCCTCCAGCATGGAATTCCCAGCCTGGTCCATTATCAGGCCAGAAACACACACACCACCACTGGAAGGTCTGGGCTAGGCCAGAGAGGCAGGAGAAAAGTTTATTTTCACTGCTAAGTGTGATAGCTCTCTTAGCTAAGCTGCCAGCACTGGGCTGGGCAGCTTCAAGGAGCTCTGGGTGCTCAGAGATGAGTTCTGGCTGCCAGTGGTAGGAGAGTTGTTTAGGCCGTGGCCACCAGGCAGGAGCCGGGAGCCTGGGCCTAGTGCAAGCCTGGCCAGCCAGACAGCAGAGGCAATGAATTCTTCATGGAAGGAAGAATGCTTCCCCCACCCCAAGCCCAAAATAAACAGCTAAGCCTCAGATGGTCATTATGGAAGAATGGAGAAAGAGTTTATTTCATGAATCAGGGACATGATAAACCTTTGGGTAGTGGGGAGGGGTTTTGAAGGTGAATGTGTTTGATTCACTGGGCATGGTCCTATCAGAAGAAAGGAAATATAGTACCTAGTTATCCCATGGGCAGTGGGGATGGGGAAGGAACTCCAGGTTCACTGGACGGTTTCTTATCAGGAGAGGGTTTGGGCTGTGTGACGCACCTTAGAGGGTCTACAGTTTCCTCAGATCAGATGGAAGAGGAGGATTCCACTGAAAAAAGGGAGTCCATCATTTTAGCACCAAGCTCAGGGGCTTTCTGGAAATGCCAGACTTCTACCTTATCAGCAGAAATTCCCCTATATCTGTTGGAGGAAGCTAGAGGGAACTGTGATCATTCTACATATTGTGGAGTAGGCAGAAGGTGTTTAAATTGTGAAAATTAGGCTAAATTGCTGCACATGTTCTATATGTCATGGTGTTTTATCCAATAATTGTTTTGTTCTAACACTATGGCAAGGGCTCAAGCCACTGGAAGCCACTTGCTATTCTCCGGACACCCTGCATGCTCATACCCTGTCAATGTTTTGCACACTCCTCACTGTTGATGAGAAAACTTCCATTCAGCCTTATTCATCTTGCAAGAATCAATTTGGCTCCAGATGTCCTTGTGCTGGACTATCCTCCACAGCAGCCCTCTCCCTTTGCCTGATCCTAAACATAACACACAGAGGAATATTTATTCTACTTTCAGATTTCTGCTCTTAGATCTCTACCTGTGTATCATGGTGGTCTTCATTGGCATCTCTGACTCCCAGAAACTATGTGCTCCAGCCTGCTCAGCATTGCCCCTGTAGATTCAGCTATATTGTGTATGACTTGTTCTGTGTATACGCTCAGTGACTAAGGAAGCAGAGAGAGGAAGGCGAAACCTCTGCAAATTTTGTGTTCTTGACACAGGAAGACTGGTGCATCTCTTCACCAGTAGGAAGACCAATATCTAAATCACTACCAGGAACCATATTTCATGCCATCGAAGTCACGTGACCCATCAGGAGCCATTGTCCAGACTGTAAAGGGGATATCTCATTCAGTCTAAGTAGAATTGTTTCAAGTTACTATCTCTGACTTAGTTTTAGCTTTAGATGGTATCTTAGTCCATTTGTGCTTAAAATAGCAGAAATGTGTAACTCACGGAAGTCTGAGATCAAGGCAGTGATAGATTTGCTGTTTAATGAGTCACAATCCTGGTTCATAAATGTCACCTTCTGACTCTGTTCAGATGGTAGAAGGGTTGAGAGAGCTTCATGGAGCTTCTTTTATCCAGGAACTGATCCCATGCCTCTGGTCTCTACTTCCATGGTCTAACCACCTCTGGGCACTGTAACCTTGGGGGTTAAAACTGGAATGAAGGTAGAATTTAGAACATATCAGGCAGAGATAATGGTGGGGTGTTGTTTACCAATAGAAATGGTAAATTATAGTGTGGTGGTTTAAATGAAAAAAAAAAATTCCTCCCCTGCATAAGCTCAAATGTTTGAATAGTTGGTCCCCAGTTGGTAGCACTGTTTGAAAGAGTTTAAGAAGTGTGGCCCTGCTGAAGGAAGTATATCACTGAGGATGAGCTTCCGGAGTTTGAAGCTTCATAGCAGTTCCAGTTTACTGTCTCTGCTTAGTGCTTGTGATAGAGGTGTGATCTCTCAGCCTCCTGATCCTTCTAACATGCTTGTCACCACTTGCTGCCGTGCCTCCCTGATATGGTAGATTTTTATCCCTCTGGAACCTTAAACCACAATAAACTCTTTCTTCCATAAGTTTTTTGGGGTCATAGGTCATTGTCACAGCAACAGAAAAGTAACTAAATACATAGGATTTGTCTTGATTTTTTTTTCCCATTAAAGCTACAGGGACTTGTAATATAATTCTTGAGGATACTGAAAATTGATAGATGCTGTTGTTTGAATTAATTAAGTAACTAATTAATTAGTTGTTTTGTTGCTTTTAAGATATTATTTATTTTTGAGACAGTGTTTTGCTATGTAGCTCTGGCTATAGACCAGGCTGGCCCTAATTGTAGCCCTCCGTGCACCTTTGCCTCCAGAGTGCTGAGATTAAAGGTGTGTGCCACCAGCTCAGCTCAATGAAAGAGTTTTGTTTATTTTGTTTTTATTTTGGGTGGGAGGTTGTTTTTTGATTTTGAGACAGGGTTCCTCTGTGTATCTATGGCTGTCCTGGACACAGTTTGTAGTCCAGGCTGGCCTCGAACTCACAGAGATCTGCATGCCTCTGCCTGCCCACCACGCCCAACAGTGAAATAGTTGTAAAATGAGATCCCTGTATCCTTCTATTTTTTTGACACTCATGACTCACCTTTCACAAACAGCAACAGGTCTCTTCACACACCAACTTCCTTGAGTTCCTTAAGAATCTATAAATGACAAGGTTTTCACTGAACAGTCCTGAAGTGGGTTTATTTCAACACCAAAACATATAATTGGGTATCAGCATTTTTTAAGGGGTCTCACAACTTTTTAACTATTCAAGATTCAGGGGGGAAATGTAAATTATGTGTTTAAGACATTTATTTTTGTATTCTAAGTTCTTAGAAAGAGAAACTATTTTGAAACGTGATAATTTTTTAATTAAAAGGTGACTCTGAGCCGGGCGGTGGTGGCACACGCCTTTAATCCCAGCACTCGGGAGGCAGAGGCAGGCGGATCTCTGTGAGTTCGAGGCCAGCCTGGTCTACAAAGCGAGTCCAGGACAGCCAGAGCTACACAGAGAAACCCTGTCTCAAAAAAAAAAAAAAGGTGACTCTGGGGCTGACTACAATATCCTCTTGCCTTTGAGAAAATTAGTGTTAAAGCGGCCTGCCTCTAATCTTTCACTCGGTTCTACCACCTCCACTTCTCCACAGCCAGTGTCAGCCTCATAGTCAGTGCTGTGTTTTTGCAATCATTGTTTTTGTTTAAGCTATAAGCCATCAAGATCAATTTTTAAAAATTAACGCAGTTCAGTTTGTCATCTTAACACTCACTCAGTAGGCCTGAGCAGGAAGATCACAAGTTTGAAGTCAGCCCGGGCTACCTAGTTCAAGACCAGTCAGGCATATGTAGCAAGACTGTTTAAAAACAAACAAAACAACAAAAAGACAAGAAAAATCAAACAAACCAACTCTCACTCTGACTGATACCAAAATCTTTTAGGTATAATTCTGTGGGCGCACACCACGGTCCTAGTACATTCCTTACAGACCACAAAAGAGTGTTTCTTCCCACTTCAAATGTGCCATGGGCACGAAGAAAGAATTTGATCCAGAGTACCCTGGGCTCTGGTTTAGTCCAAGGTGTAATTTTCCCCTCTTTGGCCCTGAGCCATTTCCTTTTAACATTATCAAAAGACTTTTTTCCCCCTAATGAAGCATGAAAATTGATTGTATCTTGCCAGAAGGGTTCTTCCTAAGTCTTGAGATATTAAAGATTTTATGAGAACCCCGTGAAGAATATCTCCTAAATCATTTACATTTTCCCCTTTTGTGGGTTTATGTAACCATGCAGAAAATCTAAGAATAAGTGAGCTATTAGCGTGCTGTGTGCTCTCCTGCAGGCAGCCAAGCTGTGGAGGTGGGAGACACCAGTGCCAGGGGTTGTTGATAGCGTGAATGAGGTGAGGGTTTCTGAAGGAAAGCCCTGGGGAACATCTGTGGCTAATTGAACATCTAATCAATTTTTCCTGTGCTTCTCCCTCCCTCCTGTCTGTGTTCAACCATCTTTTTTCTGTGGCAAGAAGCTGTATAGTGGCCCTGCACCTTGCACTTGAAGTGTCTCTTCCAGAACAAAGAGCTGAGACTATTTGGTTTCTCAAAGCAATTTGGTAGCTACAAGCAACTAAGTTGGGGGACAGACAGGATTCTGATGTTAGTTGTATAGGAGAGTAGTAGGTAGCATTATTATCCGTGGAATTAACCAAGCTCCTATTTATAAATGACAAGAAGTTAGGCCAGAGTTCCTCCCATTCCAACATGTGGCTGCAAAGTTCAGTCCACATCCCCCGAAATGCGCATGATTGTCAAGGCTAGAGAATGAGAAAAACTTTTCAGATTTCCCTGATTTTTATAACTAAGTGTCAAGGGTCACATAGTGTCAAGGGTCACAGAGTGGTCTCAGGTGTGTGTCAGCATCTGCAGGGGATCCTGGCATTACAGAGCAATGGATGGCTGTTTCCTCCGACACATTTTTCCTGAAAATATTTGCTAATAATTCTGCATACCATGATTTTAATTACCATTTAAGTGTTTGTGTTTAGGTAAAAGGAAGAAAAGGAGTAGGAAGACATGGAGGAGAAGAAGGGAGGGAGAGACATCTGTTTAAAAGGTGACTTTGTCATGGACATACCTCGTTGTGTTGTGGTTTAGAGTAAAATGTCCCCCATAGGCTCCTGTGTTTGAACATACGATCTCCAGCAGCTGGCACTGTTTTGTAAGGTTCTGAAACATTTAGAAGGTGGAACCTTCTGGAGGAAAGTGGCCCCTAAGGGAGGCCCTTGAGGTTTTATAGCCTGGCCTGGTTTGTTGTCTGCTCTCCACTTATTTTATTCTATGTATTTATTGTGCAGTGTGTATATATATCTCTACCTATATGTGCAGGTGCATGGGTATCAAGGCACCTAAGTGGGGACTTCAGGAAAACTCAGGAGATGGCTCTTCTCTGCCACCTTGTGGAACCCAGGGATGGAGCTCGCTTTGTCAGGCCTATGAACATCACCTCTTCAGCTGAGCCATATTCCCTGCTGTCTAAGGTCCTGCTCGCTGTTTCTTGACTGCAGAAGCAGAATGTTTTGGCACAAAGATGGACTAGTTATTTCCCCAAACTATGAACTGCATCAAGTCCATCCTCGGTTTCTGTTGTCTGATATTTTGTCTCAGCTATAAGAAAGATAACTGATGCTGCCTAGCAATAAATCCTTCTGATTCCACCCTTTCCCCCCAGCAATACCATATACTCCTTCCTCTTTCTCCCTTTAATGTGCCCATGGGGCCTGAGCTCAGCCAGGCTCTGTTTCACTGGAGAAAGGGGTAGGAAGTGTTGACTCTATCCAGCAATAGCCTTTCTCATTCTCTTCTCTCAGAGTCTCAGAGTATGTGTGTGTGTGTGTGTGTGTGTGTGTGTGTGTGTGTGTGTGTGTGTGGGCGTCTTTGCTCTTTCAGCCCAAGCTGAGTTCTGAAGACAAGTTAGCAGTGATCAGCTGTTGCAGCAAGGTAGGTCAGCACAATTCTTTTTGGCTCTGCTGCAAAATTAGACATTTTTAGGGGCTCAGGTTGACCCCATATCCTACGCTTGTCCTTGGAAAACTACCAGAAAACACACAGGCTACATTGTGTGTATTCTGTGTCCCTCTGAGATATTTCTGTTCTTTTAGCATTTCCCCCTCAAATAGCATTGCCATCATAATTAAGTACTGGTTTTCCTCCTTTTATCCTAGGCACCAGCTCCATGTCAGTCAGGGCTGAGAGTTGCTGACCCCGAGGGTCCACACTTACCCTGAAAAGTCTTCTGGCCCGACAGGTGTCCTTTCAGTACTGTGGAACGAGTCGGCAATGCCATGGCGGACATATCAGCACTTCCACCTTTGGAGACATTTCCTCTCTAATTGATGCTCACTTGGACCAGAGCTATTCCATTAAGGTCCAGAGGTGCTCATTAACACAAATGCCAGATTGCGTAGGAGATGTGGCTTATCCTTATGAATCTAAGAAGGGGCTCTGAGGAACTTGTTATGGAGGGCATTTATAGATTGCTAAATTAAAGGATTAGTGTTATACTAAACCATTTTCAGGTTAATCAGTTGTGGGAAACCAGATTTGATGTTTAAGCAGGCTTGAACTGTGGCTTTATAGTTAGGAAAAAAGTTATTAAGCTACTTTTATTTCTAATAAGCCATCCAGCTTACTAATTGACCATACTGTACAATTTTACACTTAACTAAATATGGACTAAATGTGGTCTTCTTCCCTCTTTTTTTTTTCTTAATGTATGAGACAGTTTTGTTTTTTAAACTGGATCATAAGCTTTTTACAGCACACACACACACACACACACACACACACACACACACACACATATACATATTCTTTTGGAGAAATTTGTTTGGGGATATTTATTTGAGAAAGTTTTCACGTTGTAACCCTCACAAACTTGACTCATTATGTCTCTCAGACTGGTCTCAAAATCAAAATGATCCTCCTGCCTCTGCCTCCTAAATGTTGGGGTCACAGGCAAGTGCCACCATACCTGGCCTCCTTTTTGTTTGTCTGTAGGTATGTGGATGTATGTCTGTACATGAATGTGCATGTTCAGTTACATGTGCATATGCATGTAGAGGCCAGAGGCCAACCTTGGCTGCTGTTCTTTAGGTGAGTTTCACCTTGTTTTTCAAGACAGGATTTCTTACTGGCTGTGTCTGCCTCCCCAGTGCTGGGACTACAAATATGTACCACTGTGTTTGGCTTTTGTACATGTGTTCCAGGGCTTGAATTCAGGTCCTAATGCTTGCCTTACAAACACTCCACCAATTAACCTGTCTCCCCAGCACTTTTTTTTTTTAAGTCTGATTCTATAGGCTGGCCTTGAACTCAAGGCCATACTCCTGCTATAGCCCCCTAAGTGTTTGGAATTATAGACTTGTGCCTCCACATCCAGCTTTAATAGAATTTTTTTTTCTGCCCCTAAACTAAAAGCTCCAACTAAAATTCTAAATAGATATGACAGATGCTAAAGACTTTGTTTATGGAGTGGTTGCTTCATTTTTAGAAGGTGATACATGTGCAATAATATGATTTATTCTTGGGGTGCTTCATGTATAGAAAGTAACACTTGTCTACTTTCTATACATCTATAGAATATGCTGACCTACAGCCAATGTGTTATTACCAATAGGAAAAGTGCTACAAGGTTCATGCAGAAGTAGAATGGATCAGGAGAATTAGTATGGGTGTGATGTTGTAGCCTAGTAAAGATGTGACCACCAAACTGCTTATGGGATGTCCTCAACTCCCTCACCAAGAGGTATGAGTGGGACAGATCGAAAGACATGCATGCATTTATCATTTTTTTTTTTTAGTTTTTCAAGACACTGTTTCTCTGTGTAATAGCTCTGGCTATCCTGGACTCACTTTGTAGACCAGGCTGGACTTGAACTCAGAGAGATCCGCCTGCTTCTGCCTCCCAAGTGCTGGGATTAAAGGCGTGCGCCACCATGCCCAGCTGCATGCATTTATCTTTAACTTGGCAGCAAATCATAGCCTTTTAACCACACACAGTAACAAGTGCCTGGAGCAGTTCGAATATTCAACAAGGAAAGATTCCATACACAGGAAACCTAAGATATAGGTTGGAAATCTTTGGTCATTTTGTAAGGGAGGGCCAATGCACACAGCATCACCAAATAATGCCAGATATGAAAGTAATCACAGACTCCTGGGAACAGAATGAGGCTGTGTGAGAGTTATTCGGGCTACACTGATCAAATAATGTCCTGACCCTCCTAAAGTAAGAATTACCTAAGGACCCATGTGGCCCAGGGCCCCTCCCCACAGGAGCCTCTTGTTCACATCATGTCCCCAGCCCATGTTCTTCTTCTGCCACATAGCACTCCTGCCAGTATACACACCTGTCTCTTCTTATCACAGCCACACTTTAAAATATCTGTATTACTCACACTCCTCTGCAGGAGCACAAGTAACAGAATAAATATGTATTACAAAAGCAGGTATGGCTTATGCTGTTGGGAACTAGGCAGTCCGACAATACCTACCTGTCTGCACTCTGGAGAGGCTGAGAAGCCTATGTCTGCTCTGTCCGTAAGCTAACTGCCTCAGCAGTCCTGATCTGGCACTGAAAGACCTGGAAGATCCTTGCAGAGTCTATACTCTTCAGTCCACATGGGAATGCCAAGAAGCTGAGTTCCAGCATTGGCTAATGGTGACAGCCACAGCAACAGGATAGGGCTTCCTTACCAGGAAGGGCTAAAGGCATGTGGGGAAGCAAACAGCACCCCTCCCTTACTTCTGCATATCTGTGCAGCACCAGAAGGTGGCATTCTGTCTGGGGTGGGGGGTCTTCTCTGCCTCCCCAGCGCTGGGATAACAAAGGCACACCCGACAGACCCATCCAGAGGCATATTAGTTGACAGACCCAATCAAGTGGATCGCGATGCCCAGGTCAGCATACCAACGTAAAGGAGTCAGCAGATTAAACACCTGAACTCTCAGGTTTCCGAAATGACCACTGTTGCCAGCTGTTTGCAGATGCGATCTGCTTTATTAGGCTGAGTGTGCAGGGGACACTGCAGAATGTCGCTGCACTTCAGGCCTGCAGACCTTCATTTGGTGGCAGTTTTCTTTCTGACATATGCATCTATTGTACCTGTGAGTCTTTCTCCTCTTTCCTTTTTCCATTCTTGTTATACCAGTGATCCATCCTCAATAAGTCAATTTTAAAAAGCTGAATTAATAGTGAAAAGCTGAAAAAGACTTATCTAATGTGACCACGTTGGAAAGAGGAACAAAAAGATTCAGGGACTGCTCCCCTCCCATGGTGTCATCTTCAGAATCCTAACATAATGCTAAGGTTTAAATAGAAACCTAGAGGCTAGTACTGAAGAGTCAAGCCTAACATGGTCCCCTGTCCACTGTGGTCTCAGCCCCTAGTTCATTCTCCAAGGTCAGTTTCTCATGCAATGTCATCTAAAAAGCTGTAAGTCCGAGAGACAACCTCCTCCTCTGGCTGCCTCCAGGGCTTCAGCCATTTCATGTCTCCTGTGAAAGATGCCTGGGGACACTCTGATTTCTTGGGGTCCATTGTTTGCATACTCTGCTAGCTGCAGAGGGGCACAAATGTCTCTTTTAAGTGTTCATTCCTCACAGGCTGGTGGCAACCTGTTCTCCTGGGCACAGACTCCTACTTAGAATTCATTTAACTGCTTCACTTCCTGTTTTCTGATTCCTTCTGCCCTTATAAATGAGATGTGATTTCAACAATATGTATCAACAGTATCCTACAGAGACAGCTGGCTTACTTCATCAACTAGTCGATACATTACTGAAATCTTATAATATCATATGGTCCAACAGAGAAAGACCTCAAAGAAATGAGCAAATTCCTTTCTTTTTAGACACTTGAAATCAATTTAAATTAAAGTACTTATTAACTTGATTCAAATATTGTTTTCTATTCCTTAAGAGCAGGCGAGTGTTTTAGTCTTCAGCTCTTACATACTCCTTACCCAGCCAGCTGAAGTGGGACTAGCACTATTTAAAAACACCTCAGAAGTCCCTAATATCCTCCGTGATCTGTAGCACACTCTCACTCACGTGCAGGGAGAGTGTAGTCTGATTATGGGGAAGCCTGGGAGGGCCGGGGATGCCACTCAACTGGTGGACTACTCGCCTAGAGTGCACAGAGCCCTGGGTTCCATCCCCAGCATTGCATAAAACCTGACAGGGTGACAGGCACCTGTCATCCCAGCAGGGAGGATGCAAGCAGGGGGATCAGGAGAGAGCCTGACCAAGGTCAAGGACCAACCAGGACTACAGGAGACCCAGCTCAAAAGAGAAGTGAAAAACACAAAAGAAGTATGGCGACATTGTTTTTTGATGTCATGTATTAGCTCATATGGAGTGCCTATAGGTGTTTGAACAGATACTCATCTTTAATGAACAAAAATATTTGCGTGCAGTTGGGTATTTTTAAAGCAATTAGGATGTTCCTTCCTGTAAGTAAATTAAATGCTATTCTTAGAGTATGGTCTACACCATTCATTTGCCTTGCAAAACAGCATTCTCTCTAGGTGCTATGAAAGCAAATGTAGCCCAGCTCTGCTAGAATTCATTGCATTTCCTTAATTTCTGAGGCACTTAATTTAAATGTAAGCTCCTTGCCTGGGGAAGTGGGGATCCTGTCTGCCTACCACCACACCCCAGGACATAGCTTGTGCTTTGACTTTTAGTTGCGTAGCTTAATCAACCAGCATTTGGCAACTCAGGAAGATTTCTTTCTGCTAATTTATATGTCAACGTTTTTATTATATGCCAATATTAGTTCTCATTTGACAGTTAAAACTGACTTTTACCATTGTTTACAGTTTCATTTTATTCATCTTTTGTCTATTTTTTTTAGTTAAGAATTAGAAAGGTGGCTCAGTCATCAAACCTAGCTGTGTCAGTTCAGGTCCCTAGCATTGATGTGTAGAAGCCAGGCTAGATGACATAGGTCTGTGACCTCAGCACTCTAGGTGTGGGGGACAGGGGCATGGAGACAAATGAATCTCTGGAGCTCACTGGCCAGACAGCTAGAAAAATCACTGAGCTCCAGGTTCTGTGAAAGACTCTGTCTAAATACATAGGTAGATAAGTAGATGATAGATAGATAGATTGATAGATAGATGATAGATATATATAGATAGATGATAGATAGATAGATAGATAGATAGATGATAGATAGATAAATAGATAGATATAGATAGATAGATAGATAGATAGATAGACAGATAAGTGAGGTTGAGAGCAATCCAGAAAAACATCTGATGTCAACTCTAACCTCTACACATCTATGCATAACAGACACACAAACAAGTAGACTACACACATAGAATCTGTCTTACCTACCAATCAAATTACAATACAGTGTCAGCATAAAGTAGAAATGAAAATTATACATTCAAAATAATTCCAACATTTAATTGTATAAATATATGTGAGTCTTAAAAGAAAAAAATATATGTCAGATTCTTATGGTTCATTTTACATCTATGTATGTTTATATAGAAAATATATAGTGGGTATATCAGACTTGTGAGATATAAATAAAATTAAATTTGAGATGTATATTTATAAGATCTAGAGATATATTTTATGAGACTATGATCTGTATGTTTCCAAATATGAATGCCTTATTTTTGTGTGTACAAAGTATGTGCAGGTGTGTGTGTGTGTGTGTGTGTGTGTGTGTGTGTGTGTGTGTGTGTGTGTGTGTTGGGTGGGGTGAATATGGAAGCCAGAAGACAACTTCAGATATCAATCCTCAGGAACTGTCCATTTCATGTTTTAAGACAAGAGTCTCTCATTAGAAACTGAGTCTTGCTAGTTCATCTAGGCTGGCTGGCTGACCAGGGAGCTCCAGGGATCCGCATGTCACTGTGTGCCCTGAGCTGGGATTGTGTGCTCACCACCACACCCGGCTGTGGGTTCTGGGGTTCACACTCAAGTCCTCATGCTTCATGGGTAGAGCTTTATCAAATGGGCCATCTCTAGCCCTATATTTTGTTTTTATAGCAGTAGAAAAAAAAGTTTTACTTGTGTACTTAAAATGTTAGTTTTTCAGATAATTCCAACTATGGGGAGAAAGTTATTTCTTTTCTTATCATGTGCTCTCCTTGCTTCACATTTATCGGCCTCTTCATTACACAACTCGGGGTTTTAATGTGTTTTGTTTTTCTTGTTCATCCTGAAGACTGCACAGCCAATGGGGAAACAATTGTACATGCTTCTCTTGTTCACTAATGTACCATTAGGATCTTTGAGTGACTAATCTAGAAAAGAACGACCACAGTCAGACACAGTTCTGAAATATATCCAGGGTTCCATGTGGAAAGAGAGGCCCACTCCACCAGAAACCAAAACCATGGCTTTTCTGGACTCTGTGTGGGCCCCTGGGAGTGTACCACTGATCTAAGAGCAGTTCCATCTTTTGGATGTTATAATATACAGTGCCTCCAACATGAGGATTCATAAGGTGAATGTCAGGGTTGACAATTGTTTTCCTTATATAGCCCAGGCTGGCCCTGAACTCGCTGTGTAGCTGAGAATAACCTTGAATTTCTAATCCTCCTGCTTCCATTTCCCAAATGTCAGAATCACAGGCGTGGATCACCATCCCAGGTTCATATGGTGCTGAGGGTAGAACTCAGGGCTCTGTCTGTGCAGCCTAAAGCTTCACCAACTGAACCACATCCGCAGCCTGTTTGTATTTTGCTTTATAACCAATTGCCGCAGTCGCAGCAGGTAACCTTTTGGCTTCTCTAAGCATTTCCCGGTGCATAGATGCAGAATCCTTTGTAGAGGTTGAGAAAATTCATTGTTCAGAACAGACAGTTTCAAGTCAGGGTGTCCGACTGAAGGGAAACAGAGAACTTGGGGTGGGGTGGGGAAGCGGGGGTGGGGGGGAAAGGCATATCTTGAAGGGAAACTAGCATTTAAACCAGATGGTGGCTGTTATCAGAGATTCTTGGGAGGAGGTCAGAGGGCATTGAAGAGGCAGACCTTTCTGTATGTCTTTAAACATGTACACATGTGCACTTACCAGGAGCCAAGAGGGAAGGAGTGGGTTATGAAGATACTAGAAGTCAGTCCTGTCCATGGACAATCTCCCAATGAGGAAAATTGATCATCTGGTATGAAACTATCACTCATGGCTCCATATCTCAGCCCTTTTATTTAAAAACTGATTTGTCAGCCGGGCGGTGGTGGCGCACGCCTTTAATCCCAGCACTTGGGAGACAGAGGCAGGCGGATCTTTGCGAGTTCGAGGCCAGCCTGGTCTACAAAGCGAGTCCAGGACAGCCAGAGCTGTTAAACAGAGAAACCCTGTCTCGAAAAAAAACCAAAAAAAAAATAAAAATAAAAAATAAAAATAAAAACTAATTTGTCTTCCAGATTTCTGGGGGATGACAGCAGGATGGAAAGAACCTATGTTGTACAATTAGGCCTGTTTGTTCAAGTGGGTAAAAGGGCACTTACTAGGAGGAGAGGGGGACAGATACTCCCATTGTTATTGTCATGAAAAGCAACAATGGAGGAGGTTTAGACAACGAGGTTGGTGAAGTGGGGACGCAATCGAGTCAGTAGAGTGCTTACCTGGTGCACACAATGTCCTGAGTTCCATTCCCAGCACGCAGGACCGGGATACAGGAAGATCCAGAGCCTAAGCTCACCATCAGCATAAGAAGCTGAAGACCACTTGAGCTGCAAGTAACCCTGTCTTAAACAGAGTAAAGCAAAAAGAACAAGATAGGTACCTTTATGTGACTGGGTTAGCTTTCTATCTCTGAGATAAAGTACTTCAAGAAAATGAACCTGTGGCCACCTGGCCCCATGGTGAGGCAGCATGCAACTGTAGAGATTACATTATGAACCAAACCTCACCTCATGGCAGCCAGGAAGAGAGAGAGACTGGGGTCCCATTAGTCCCTTCAAGGATATGTCTCTAATGACCTGACTTCCTCCCATTAGGCTCCACCCTCCAAAGCTTCCAACGCTGTCCAATGATGGTAGCAGCTCAGGGAAAAGCCTTCAACACACAGGTTTGGGGGACATTTAATACCTCAGCCTTGATCTTATAAAGGCAGGCAAAGCTTCCAAATGCTGAATGGCTGTGGGTGATTTGTGGGAGTGAAGACGGAAAGGCTCTAGGGGGAGAAAGCTAATTTGCATGTCCCCATTAATTAGATTTAATAAGTGTGTTGTCAGTTTACTCATTTCTGTCAGTTTCTAGGGTGTCTGAGAACTCACAAAAGCATCTCAGGGTGTGTTTGGTGGCTACAGTGTTCTGTTTGTCTCACACACATATGGAAGTAAAGACACCTTTGCACATTCTAACACCGAATCAATGCCCAAATTTGAAAAATCTCTATTTAGCACTTCCTAAAACATCAGTGCAAATTAATAGCGCTTCATAGATTTATGTACTAAGATTGCAGACAAAGCCATGTGGAAGCTAATGAACTTCACGGGAAAGAAAATTTTTTCATCTATTCATTACCTTTTTTTATTATCTAATAGCTTATTCCTTGAATATGTGTGATTTGGGATTAGATGTGCCAATTGGAAAACCTTAGAGGTTCAGAAATTCCCAGATGAGAAATACCAAACTGCATTCATTTAGCAGGTATTGAAAGGCATGAATAGAGCCTCCACCATCTACTATGAGGAGATTGGGCAGAATAATTAATTTGCCAGCACAGCTTCCCATATTGAGACATTATCAGAGTTGATCTTGTATCCTTATCTATAAAAGTGAAGTCCACTGCGACTTCTAAGGTCTGACAGTAATATACACCCAGGAGTTCATTCAGTTCCATGTTACAGAAAGAAGTGTCAGGAACGAAGGGGGGTGGGGGCTACACGGGGAGCTCAAGGTCAGCCTGAGCTACATGAGACTATATCTCTCCCTCTTCCTCTTCCTCTCCCTCTCCCTCTCCCTCTCCCTCTCCCTCTCCCTCTCCCTCTCCCACCACCTATCTCTGGTGTGTGTGTGTGTACTTATAGAGGTCAGAAGTCAACCTTGGCAGTCCACATTTTTTTAGTGTTTCAGCCAGCATCTCTCACTAAGTAGGCCACACTGGTTGGCCAGCAAATGCTATTCCATTTGCCTTTGTTCCCCTACTATTGGGATTGCAGGTGTATACCACCATACCTGGGCTTGTTTGTTTGTTTAGTGTGGAATCTGGGAATTAAACTCAGGGCTTTGTCTTTTTTTTTTCTTTTTGTTTTGTTTTTTTGTTTTTTCGAGACAGGGTTTCTCTGTGTAGCCCTGGCTGTCCTGGACTCACTTTGTAGACCAGGCTGGCCTTGAACTTGCAAAGATCCTCCTGCCTCTGCCTCCCAAGTGCTGGAATTAAAGGCGTGCGCCACCACCGTCCGGCTAAACTCAGGGCTTTGTGCTTCCAAGGCAAGCGCTTTACCAACTGACCTATCTCCTCAGCACCTTGTGCTTGTTCTATTTTTTGGTTAAAACCATGGTTGTATTTTCAGTCCTAGATTCGAGATCTCAGGTTGGCTTTATACATGTGCAAGAAGCAATCTTTACTACAAAGTGTAAGGAATATTCGTCTAGTAACTCTGCCCTTTCTAGCTGCTAGCCCCTCCTCCCCTCTTCACTGGATCAGTGAAAATACCACCTAACCCTGCAATACCACTGTATGATAGGGCATGTATGCGTTTATATGCTAGTTATATATACCTGTCAAAGCTTCCTTGGGGTCAACAAGGCTAGCTAGCATCTGCAGCCCTGTGTATTAGACCACAGGGCTTTGTTGGGACAGCAGGGTCAGGGAAAGTGAATGTTACAAACCTCTAACCTAGGCTCTGTACATGATTGTTTTGAATAACAAAGAATACAAAAGAATCACACACTCAGATTTTTTTTTAAAGGTCCCCAGCTTAGTATCTAATTAAAACCGGAATTTTTCTGTTATGAGCCAACATCTCCTGTGGGATGTTTGTGAATGTTATACATAGTCTCACAGAAGTTTTGTGTCTGTTTTATTGTATATTTTTAAGTGTCTCTGAGATTCTTGAGCAATGGACAAAGTCCACAAGTTCCTTATACTTTGTATATTTCATTTTAACTTCATGTCTGTTCCTTGTAATAGCGAAGGGGTTAGCTAATAGACCAGCAAAACTGGAGTTGAGCTGGAAGGTGGGTCCTGAATTAATAAGATGTTTGCAGAGTGATACTGTCTCCTAGGAAACGGCCTGCATCCAGCTCACCTCCAGGAGTTCAAGTGGTCAGGAAGGCACTTATGGCATTACAACTGTCACTTTTAACAGGCAGCCATGTCCAGAAAGCATGCCATCTTGGTCCCTTTTCCATATATCAGAAGACCTTTTCAGTAATAAAATGTAGACATCTGAGATTGCTTCTCTCAGTTTTCCCGTCGGTCTGACCAAGATTGAGCTACAAATATAAATGGAATCCCTGAGCTGAGCTGAGCTGAGGTCAGAATAAGTTGAAACACAGGATATAAAAGAAGTAAACAGAAGAGAAAATTCCACATTAGTATGTGGGGAATAAAATATATAGAGCGTCTCTAAATAGATCCATCACCTGCGGGTACATCAGGAGGTGGAGGTGTGATTCGTCTGCAGTGGAAGTCACAGATAATTATGTGTACAGAGCAGTAATGAGTTCCTAAAGCAGGGAAGGGCAGGAAAGTGTCTGTGTTGAAAACCAAAGCATTGCAGGTTGTTTCCCATTGTCTTAGTTAAACACTCTGATCAGTTTTCAGGTCTCAACACACCCCTTGTTTGTGTTACAAACTGACTAAAAAGAAGACCAGCACTAAATATACTAGCAATCTGGTCGTCCCCAGAGGCTGAACCTGGAACATCCATCAAACTCTAGTATTTGAGGTCCACTTGGGCTCCCCAGTCAGATCCCCTTTCAAAAAGAAATTCCCACTTTACTATCACCATCATCTCCTTCTACTAACAGCTCTAGCTAAGGCCTAGAGTCACGTTAGCCCCTATAATATCGGCCTTATAGGTAACACCACCCTTCTGGGGAGACAAGAGCACACACACCCCACCCAGAATGACCAGAAGCTATATCCCCAGCTTCTATCTCAGTGGTTCTCAACCTGTGTGTCGTGACCACAGGGGTGGACCAGCCCTTTTTCAGGGGTGCCTAAGACATTGGAAATTACATTATGATTCATAACAATAACAAAATTGCATTTATGAAGTAGCAACAAAAATAATTTTATGGTTGGGGTTATCACTACGTGAGGAACTGTATTGAAGGGTCACAGCATGGGGAAGGTTTGTTTGTTTTTTAAGACAATATCCCATTATGTATCTTTGTCTAGCCTGGAACTCAAAATCCTCCTGCCTCAGCCTCCTGAGTGCTGGAATTGTACACATGTACTACCATGTCCGCTATCATTGTCTTATTCTTCCATGCTGAAAATGTCTAGCATTTTGATATGAAGCTGCTTTAGCAACACTGCCCTACACTTAATCAAATTAGACAATTCATCTTGGGGGCTTAGTATAAATGAAGTGTTTCAGATGTTAAATTCTGGTTTCCAGTTTATTCACTCCCCCCAGCTGCTAATATTTAGCATAACTAAAATTTAATAGGCAGAGCAGTCTGTAGATGTGGCCTGCCTAACACATGTGAGGCCCTGGGCTCCATCCCAAACCCCGCAGAGGGAGAGATGGAGAAAGGGGAGAAAGACAGATTCAGGAAAGACAGGCAGGATGTGGTGTCACATGCCTATAATCCCAGCACTGAGAAGGCTAAGGCAGAGGCTAGTACGTGCCACATGCTGAGCCCCTATCTCAAAATAAACTATAAAATTAAGAAATCTATTGCGAGGCTTTCTCTTCAAACATTCTCCAGGGTCTACCTTTCGTTGACTTCAGCACACAAACTTATGGAACCAGACCCTTGTAAGCCCCACATTTAGAAGATAAAAGCTCTCCTAGTCACCCATTTACAGAGCCCTGAGGAGCTCCCGCTCAAGCGGCAACCTCAAGTCAGGATTGTACTCATTGCCAGTTACCATAGTTTTCACCCTGGGTCAGTTGGTCATCTCAGCAAGCTCACTGATGAAAACATCACTCTCTACTCCCGGGTGTGATACAATGTTCATAGACTTCTCCTGAACCCACCTATCACACCCCAAGACATTTCACAGAGAACAAGTCTAGAATGGACATAATGTTTGAGGGGAAGAAAAAGGGTAAATTCAGAGGATGCGTTAGAAACCTGCTCGTAAATGGTAAAGGTGGAATCCAGGCTGCCTCTGTAATCCTTTACTTCAAAACCCCCAGAGAGAGCTCATCAATGCTTGGAGGAGACTCTGCCTTCTCCTGTGGTTAGATCAGGCCAAAGAGATCAATTTGTGTTAAAGAGCATCAGAGTCCACTTATTTATGCTGTGGCCCAAATCCCACCCCACTTTACCCACACTTTATTTACTTTTAGCAGAACCTTGAATCGATCTCTCGTTTTGTGCTATGTCCTTCAATAGGGCAGACAGCAAGAAAGCCCCAGTTAGCAAACGCTAGACACTGAGCAGTTATCCTAAGAAACCACAGAACATCATGCAATCTGTTTGTAGAACAAATATTCCATGTGCACTTCCCAAGTATGGATGTGCCCTGGGGGCTGGAATGCAGGGAGACCTAGCTGTAGTCCAGAGTGGAGTGTTGACAGATTCTGTTTTCCAAGTCTTTCTGCGTGTGTTTTTGTAAACTGTAAATAGCCAGCCAACATCTTGTAAGCACCTATTGCTCCAAGGAAGCTCTTGTAGGTGTAAAGTAGCATGGAGAAGGAGGTAAGTGGAGTAAGCAGAAGGGCTGAAAAGCAAAGATGTAAGTACCGTGGAGTTCAGCCTGATATTTGCGTCTATGGGTCATCTGGTTTAATCTGGTAATATAATGGCAGCCAGCCAGAATGCTTACTGGGATGAGCTATTGAATGTAAGGAAGTATAAGTCAATTATAAATCTTTTCTCATTTTTGACAAATGATCTCTGATACCTCTGTTGCAGTTGTAAAAAGATAACTAGCACAAAAGAGATAGATGTGCATGAAAAACAATAGCTGTACATGCTTCACAACATTAGCTATTTATTTTTCCTACTATTTGCCTGTGATGCATAGTGGGCAGTCAGCAAAGGCTTAGCAATGAGTGGATGGCAGATTGCATTAAATGAGTATATCTCATTATGTATTGTAATTTAAGCCTGTATGTAAACTGGATCTTAAATCTGTATGGAGAGCCTTCTGTAGTACAAATAAGAGGAAGATTCTCACGTTGTGCTCTGACAGAAAAATGATCTGCAAATTTAGCTTTGCCTGATCAGCTTCAAAAGTGTTTCTCGGCCCAACACGACCTTCCATCTATCTACAGAGCTGGTGGCAGCATCTCCATGGTGCCTCCAGCATCCAGAGCCATGGTAACGTGTCTCCTTTGTTTCGTTGTAGAGGGAGCGGGTGATAACAGGATGCAGTGATGCTGGTAGTAGCAGGGGTCACAGTAGTGAGGGAGGTGAGGGGGTGAGGAGGGAGTGTGTGCTTAAGGACTCCAGTATCAAACTGTCATGCTGCTCTCTGGGTGACTTCCCAGTAATCTCCTGCTCTAAAATGGATAGCACAGTTCCTTTACTTCTGCACTGAAGTCAGAAGAAGCTGTTTGCTTTAGGGGCAGGAGGTTCTAGATGTTTGCAACCAGATCCTCAATGCTGGGCATCTAAAACTATCTTCCCAGGAAAAGAGCCAAGCACCCTATTTGTCCTCCATCACAGACCAAGTGACATGAAGGGGAGGCAGGAATGGTCTCTCTGCTGCAGGTTTTTGCCTTGAGGTGAGTTGAACAGTGACACAGATGCATTGGTGCGGTAAAACACCTTGGTCAATCTTGGCTAGCCAACCAGGAGAACTAAGGCTATTTATACACCAGACCAGGCAGTTCTGGTAAGAGACCGTATGGAACCTCCTAGATCACTGGGTGGGGAGCCAGCCACATGTCAAATCATTATGCCATGTGTCATCTTGTGGCTATGCTTCACAGCAGCCTCGAGAAGCGATGGTCCCTGAGACTCCAGGAACACAAGCCTTGTAAGACCAGAAGCCCTCACTCAAGGTGGCTGTGACAAAAAAAATTAAAAATTAAAATTAAATATAGTAATTGGCACAGTGCATTCAAACAAGTCAGCTGAACTCTGAGTCTTCCAACAAAATACTGTGGGAATATAGAAGATCTTTAGGAAGATAGATGACAGTATACAGTTATGGGCCCAAGATTTAGTACCAAATATTTTTAAAGACATGCAAGTGAAACTAAGAGACACTTTGTTTATACTCCACATGCTGCACCATTCTTTCCTTTGATTTGTTTATACAAGTTTTAGGAGTAAGTTACATTTTTAGCATATAATCTACATTCACTTCTAGAGGGCTTGCCCTTCAGATAATCCATCAACTACTTCCTCAGGGCTCTAGGAAGAGAGGATAAAAGGCTTTTTTTTTTTTAAAGTGGATGTGTATGCACAAAACATGTTTGTTTTGAAAAGATCACAAGTGCTGTAGAAATAATTAGCCATGTGCAGGAACCAAAATAATGAATGCCAAATGGTACAGGATCCTTTCTGAATCCTGTTTCAAAACAGAATGTGAATGAAACATGAAGTTCTACCATCCTTCTCTTCCCCCAACCCCCTCCACTTTGTTCTTATGGAGTTTATGGTAGTCAACTGATGCCTCTCAGTAGAAATGCCTATATAAAGCCATCCACCGAACACAAATTCTTCTTGCTTAAAAAAAGATGTTTAGCATAATGGCATATACTTGCAATCCCATGTTGAGAGGGCTGGGACTTGTGGATCTCTGGGACTTCCAAGTCAGCCAGCCTAGCCAGTTAGCCAGTCAGAGATCTTGTTTCAGAACAAACTAAAATGCAGATAGAACACACCTAAGATTTTCCTCTGACATCTGCTTACATGTACACACATTTACATACAGACTTTCAGGCGCACATACATTCGTGAACATGGATATGTGCCCACACAAATATTTTTGGCAACTGGTTGCATTTAAGGATTGAAAACCATGGATTCAGAGGGGCAACAACACTATTAACAATTTGCATGACCTTATGGGGTTTCCTTTTCTCATCAACTGTGTTACCATCAGAGAAGTTGATATTGACTAGAGTACTTTCCCAAATGACCCTAGGGGTAACAATCAGTTGAAGACATTTTAATTGGTTTAGACTGAGACCCAGTCATGTCCCCTGGCTCTTGGGTCACTTGAACAAAGCCTGTATGTTTATTCCAGCATTCCTGTGATGATGCAGGAGGCTCAGCAATGTAATCTCAGGCAGAGGATTTGCAAATGCTGAATATGCAATGAGAGTACATTATTTCTTGTTGATATATGCAAATGTAAAACTAGACATCAATAATACACATGTATGCATTGAGTCTGGAGGCTGGAAAATACATCTAAGATACAATGAGACCACCCTCCCCCTCTTTGTAAGCAGGATTTGTGGAACTGTCGTCTGCTATCATCATAGACAGATAGCTCAATACAGTGATCAGCAGCGCACATGCTGGCCCAGAATCTCACAGAAGCTGTGCAGTGGGGGTGGGGAACTGCCAGTCTAGTAAGGTTCTGCCTTGGTTTGTGTTTTTCTCAGTTTCTCAGATGCATGTAATATAGCTGAAAATGTTTCACTCAATTTTCCTGTCCTAACGTCAGGAACATGTACTGATTTTTTGCTACCTTTCATAGATGTCTCTCCTAGCCTCAATTTCCCTCCTGGATCGAGGGCTGCTTTCTGTGTAATGAGCCTTTCACCTCTTCTTAGTTTCCCAGGCAAAAAAATGCTGAGACTAGTTTCACTGAAACCATCATAAAACTGAACAAGTTCAGCTGGAGAGATGGCTCAGCCATGCACAACTGAGTTCAATCCCTAGGACCCATTAGGATAGAAAGGAAACACTGACTCCCAAAAGTTATCCTGATCTCCACATGTACGTAGCATGTACAGGCATACATACATATATACACACACATACATATGTAAGTAAATAAGTAAATGCATGTTTGTTCTAAATTTAAAAAGTAATAGTATCTCTGCAATCTGTATGTGCTTGTGCATGTGCAGGCTGGGGGTCAACCTTGAGTGTTGTTTGTCAGGAGATGCCCAACTTGTTTTCTGGGGTAGGTCTCTCATTAGAACCTGGGCCTGGGTGATTTGGCTAGATTGGCAGGCCTGAGAGCCTCAAGGATCCTCTTACCTCTCCGCCTTACCAGTGCTAGGATTACAAGGGAAGCTACCATTGCTGGTTGGGTGATTGTTCAGTTGGTTGGTTCTCATTCAAATTCTGGGGGCCTGAGTTTGGTCTTCCTGTTTGTACAGCAAGCAGTGGATCAACTGAGCCATCTTTCCAGCTCCCTGAAGTCCTAAATGTCATTGGAATTCCTTCCCGATAATGACATTTTTTTCCATTTTATTCATCTATTATAACTGTACCCTTCCCATTCCTATACAGATGTTCCAATGCCTTTGGTTTACCCCAGCTCACTTATCCCATTCCTTTGGCCTTGCTGGTTCTTTCTGCCTCTCTTCCCCACTCACTACTGCTGCTGATTTGACTGTGACCCTCCTCTGCACAGAGTACAGAGTGAAATCGAGAGTGAGAGTGAGTGAGTGAGTATAGATCCGATGATTCATTTACTGAAAACACTTCCAAGCTGCAAGCCCTTTTCAATAAACATCATCTCTCTGGACTTCAGTCTTATCTATAGAATGCTTCATTTTATAAATGGAATAACTATAAATAAAGTTGAAAACTCTGTAGGATTTGCATAAGTCCCAAAGTGATTTTGGTTTCTTCATGTTGGCTTGAAACTGTTTCGGAATGCTGGGACAGTTAGCAGCACTGTCTGCTCCTGCAGAGGACCTGGGTTTGGTTCCTGGCACCCAAATAGTGGCTCACAACTGTGAGTCACTCAGTTCCAGGGAATAAGAATCCCACTTTTGACCTCTGTTGACACCTGTACTGCCATGATACACAAATACACACCCTCCAGTGCACATACACATACTACAAAATAATAAACAAATCAGTCTTTAAATGATGACACATGCCTGTAATCCCAGCACTTTGGAGGTGGAAGCAAAAGAATCAGGAATTCAAGACCAGCCTCAGATACATACTGAGTCTGAAGACAATCAGGCTAGATTAGAGAGGAAAAAAGGCCAAAAAACAGCTGGTGAAAAAACAGAAGGGGTGGTGTGCTCATACCAATTTCTACTTTATACTCTTTCTGACTGTCATTCGCATTCTCTGTGTCATTTTTCTGTGAAATATGTATGCATGCATATACACATATATATGCACATTTATAATTCTACGATCCTTGTTTTTGTCTACCTATCCAAAAGTTCTTTTTTTTTTTAATTACAATCAAAACTTGGTCTGTTCAAGACTTAAGTTTGCCAAAAATGCCTGATATACGCCTAATTTGAAAATTACCTCATTGCCTTGAGTCACTACTCGGAGAGAAACCTAACCCAAAGGAAGTTTGTAAGCAGTTAGAATGCTGGGATTTTAAAACATCAGATATTGGGGCTCAGTGGTAAAGAGAACTTGCTGCTCTTGCAGAAGGCCAGGATTCAGTTCCTAGAACCTACAAAGTGGCTCCAATTCCAGGGTATCTGACACCCCCTTCTGACTTCAGGTACCAGGTACACGTGTGGTGTATATACATATATTCAGGCAAAACACTCATACAAATAAAAGAAAATATTAAATACTCCAAAGAAGTTTCCATCAGGAGGTGAATGTGGGCACTGTCTTGGTATGATACCATTTGTCGTGGAGACCCTTTAGTCTTAGGAGTGTTCATACTTTTACTAGTAGCTCACAACATGAGGAACAGAGAGACTGCCATTTTGTGTACTTTTCCTCAAGGAATTTTTTTTTTAATACTATGGGGGAAATAATGATAATCCAGCAATTACTTGGCCCTTGACTATAGGTTCTGAAAACTTTATTCATGAATGTACAGAGTATATTGCTATTCCCAGGACACAGCCAACAGCCGTGAGCTTATGCCCAGAATTAAGTAGAGCCCCGTTCATTTTTTTTTTTCTGTGCTTTTAAGCTCTGTGTGAAAGAGCAATGGACTCTTTTCCCACTCTGAGCCAAAGTGAGGTCAGAAAAACCAACCCTTTGAGTCTTTCTAAGTCATGGAGTGAGTCACGGGAAGAGGCTGACACCCACGGCCCGTGCTGGTATTTAGTCACCAACGTGTCTGTCTGAAACATGCATGTATTTTATACAGCATGGGCAAGAAATAGAAATGAGGAGAAAAGAAGAAATTCCTGCTGGAGATTTACCCCATGACTTCTGAGATGGGCATTTCAAGCATTATTTGCTAAATTGCGCTGATGTCAGTAAGAGGAATGTCCTAGGTAATGTACCCAGCTTTTGTATTTGTCTGTTAATGAACCCAGAGCCTTTGAGAGAGGATTGGGGAAGGGCTGAGAGCCTGGAACAAAGGGCTGAGAAGCTGGTTAAGTGCCTGCCTTGAAGACACAGGGATCTGAGTTCTGTCCCCTGAACAGACATGTGATAGCATGGATTACCAACTTGAACGGATCTAGAATCACCTAGGAGACAAGAAAACCCTTCCTCCCTTAAGTGGCTTTTTTCAATTTTTATCACTGCAACAGAAAAAGTAACTAATAAATGAAGTTAAAAATCAAAAAGCAGGCTCAGCATGGTGGTAGGTACCTCTAATCCCACTACTCAGGAGACAGAGGCAGGTGGATCTCTGAGTTCCAGGCCAGCCTGGACTACAGAGTGAGTTCCAGGACAGCCAAGGCTACACAGAGAAACCCTGTCTCAAAAAACCAAAAAAAAAAAAAAAAGTTGGACATGGTGATAGGCACTTGTAATCTCAGCACAAGTAGGTGGAGGCAGGCAGATCCCTAGAGCTCATTGGCTAGCAAGCCTGGCTTATTTGGTGAGTTCCAAAGGCAGTGAGAGATCATGTAACAGAAAAAAAAACAAAAACCAAAACCCAAGGTGGATGGTGTCTGAGGCCATCTGCACATGTGTGCATGCATAACCATATACATGTCTACTTGCACACACACACACACACACACACACACACAGAGAGAGAGAGAGAGAGAGAGAGAGAGAGAGAGAGAGAGAACTAGGAATAGATCTTGTCACTGGAACAGCAAGATTTGGCCTTTCCTCTGATATTTTAAAAGACAGATTTGTATGGTTACAGGAAAATGCAAGAGAGAGCAGTTCAAGTGGTCAGCCCAAGGGATGGGAAAAATATTCATCAGTTTATGGAAAGAAGATGCAAAAGGAAAAGACAAATTATCCCTTTCTATGCATGAGGCTGTCCCTCCCCTACCAAGTTCATGTGTCGGGGAGACACTGATGTTTTGTTGTGTCTTAACTTAGAAGAGCATGGTTGAAAAGTGGCAGATGAGTCACCTGTCACTAGAAGTAGGTGTTCTTAGCAGGGAGAGAGAAGAAGGTGACAACAAATTACCACTGAGATTTCCATATGATTGAATTACCATTACTTAGCACCCTAGATTGTAGGTGCTCAATTTGCAGGGTTGTGGGAAAGCGTAGACACTGCCACCCCCCCCCACCCCCGGCAGCCAGCATAGCTGGATTCTGCCCTCAGCAAACTGAAGTAAGCCTGGGTCAGTCCAAGGGCTGCAGGCCTTCCATCTGCTTTAGGCATTCAGATGCCATGGAGTTAGACTGTTCTCTATACACAATAGAGATCTTCATAACTAAAGCAAGTCTCCCATCAACTGGGCATATTGGTCACTTTTTTTGGTGACATGACAAAGCACCTGACAGAAGCAACTTAAGGGAGGCAGGGTTTGTTTTGGCTCAGGTTTAAGAGATACATTCATCATGGCTGCAGAGTGATGGCTATATCTCAAGACAGTGTTCATGCCTCATCCACAGTAAGAGGCAGGGACAGGTGAGTATCGATGTTCCCTTTGCTTTCTCCTTTTTCATTTAGTCTGAGGACACCAGCTTGTCCCAGCCACATTCAGGATGAGTCTTCTCTCCTCACTTAAAATGTGAAAAATATTCATAGATATGGACATCCCAGCCACGTGCTTCCGTGGTGATGTTATCTTTTAAGACAGAGCCTCTTTTCCAGGTTATCCTCAATCTCCCTATGTATCTGAAGAGTGACTTTGAACTTGTGATCTTCCTGCCTCCCCCTCCCTAGTGCTGGGATAACAACTGTATACCACTACGTCCACCTTTTACAGCACTGGGATTAAACCTGGGTCTCCATGCACACTGGTCAAACCCTTTGCCAAGTTGGAGTTTGATGGACAATAGTCTATAATACAAGTTGAGTGTCCCTAGTGTAGCAATCCCAAGTCTGAACTGCTACAAAGTCTGAAACTTGTTGAGTGCCAACCTGATGGGGATGGGTAGAAAACTCACACCTGACTTAATGTGGTTGAGTCTCAGGCAAAATCCAAGTGCACTAAAAATAGGGTCTCAAATGCCCTTCAGACTTTGCATTTGTCATATTCAGACTTGGTTTCCATACCCAAGGTATCCTAGTGTATGGATGAAAATATCCCCAAATCCAGAAAACTGCAAATTGTACAACGCTTATGAACCCAAGCATTTTGGATAAGGAATGCCCTACCTATAATTTTAAATAAGAATTTCACAGCCACTTAAAGCCATTGACCAACCTATCAACAGTTTCCTCCACTGCTGGAGAGTTCTTCCTATCCACTTTCTATCCTGTTTCTACTTGGGAGTTGCTTTCCATCTTGAGATAATTCCTTTAATGTGAGCTTCTCCTCAGAACCCTACCCTAGACTTGCCTGGCTCCCTATTGCCCCTGGCATCTGACATAACGCTGCCACCAAGCCTCTAAAGCATCTGAGTCATTCTTCATAGGCTCCACCCAGCCTGGGATTGATTGGCTCAAGCCATGTCCCTGTGAAGTAGTATGTTTCTGGCATTTAGCATGAGGGAGTTTGCAAATCCATGCATTTAATTGAAACAGTCATCTTCCACACTGTCCTTGAAAGAAGAGACCAAACACATCTATTTACACCTCATTACTCAGGCCTTCCTAGCTTGCACAAGCTCCTGGTCCCTTCTGGATCTCCAGGCAAGAGCTCTCTGCCCAGCACTGCGGTTTCCTGTGGTTGACCGCATATGTGTGTGATGGACTCCTGTTATCCTCCACATTGGCAATTGTTACTGATTGATTTAGTCCCTGACTTATGGCTGCTTTTCATCCTCCTACCCACCATCGCATACCAATTGGAGATAATGTAGATGGTGCAAAACTGTTGAAGATAGAAAGATCCTTCCTAATTTTGTAGGGGAAAAAATGAGACTATCAAATATGATTTTTTAAAATTGTGTTTAGAAATTGCACTTGCGTACCTGACATTCACATTTATCTGATAGGAGCTTCCTATTTATATTGTAGAGAAAATCAAATTAACCTGTTCCAAGAAATTATTCCCTAGTAGCTGGGCATGGTGCTGCATGCCTGTAATCCCAGCTAACTGGAGGGTGAGGCAGGAAGGTTGTCGTAAATTCAAGTCAAGCCTGGGCTGCAGAGTAAGACCCTCTTTCAAAAAGTTGGGGAGGGCTGGAAGAAAGAAGAAAAAGGGAAGGAGGGAAGAAAGGAATGATGGAGCAAGAAAAGAAGGCAGGAAGAGAGAAAAAGGAAGAAGGGAGGAGGGAGAGAGGGAGGGAGGAAAGGAAGAAGGGAGAAAGAAGACACAATTACTCTGTGGACATAACAGCCTTCTCCCTTTCCAGTTCAATGTGAATTCCTTGAGAAACTGGGACTGTGCATGTGTGTGACTGACTGAAGGTAGCTCTTAAGTTGTGTACAGCCTGGAACCAGCAGCGATGCCTGTGGAAGAGAGAAGAAACAGGAAACATCCCCCTTCCCTTCACATTGGTGGAAATAATCGTGAGAAAAAAATTATCGATCCCACACACTCAAGAATGAGGCTGAACTTAAAAAAAAATCGATCAAAGAAGATAGTTTGTCTCTTAACAAAAGAATACTAGCAAAAGCCGGAATGTAGCACTTGGTACCAAATCATGGAAAGATCGGATGTGCTGACCGAGTTCTCATGGAATACTCTGATCCCTCCTTTGTCTTCACATGAAGGAAGAAGAAATGAGCACTTTTAAAATTCTACCTGAATATGAGAGGCATTTTTAATTTTTAGTTAGCTTGCAAAATAGCAGGTTTCATTATCTTTTCATTCATGTCTGTCATTGGCATAGCTTTTATTCAGCCTGACTCTCTTGTTCCCCGCCCCCTCCTACTGGTCCCCCTCCCCCCCAATACATTTTAGATTCCGCATGAGAGAACATTCTACTTTTGTCTGTCTTTCCTCCCCAGTTTACCCTTTCTTCTATCCCCTTCTTTTACAGTCATCCCTTCCCCCACATAGTATTTTGCAGCTAGTATTTACCAAATGCACACTGTAGCAAGTGATCAGTGGCTAGTATGCACTGAATTATCACCTGACCCTGCAGATTGGTTGTTACTGTCCCATTTTAAAAGGATAAGACTGAGGCAGTAGTCAGGTATGCTATGACTCAGAGTCCTCCTTGCCCCATGGGATCTAAGTGATCCAGTCACATCAAAAACAGTGCTCTGGCCACAGCCCTGTGGAAATGATACATAACTATTAGCATAAATATAATACTCAAGTGGATGTCCGTTTGAGAGGAATGACAAGGGGCTGTTGGAGCATCCAAGGGGAAAACCCCTGACCTGCAATTGAGCAATGAGGCTGAAGTTCAAGAAAGACAACATATTTAAATTTTTATGGTCGCTATTATATTCTCAATAGATAGAGATGATAGATAAATTATAGACAGACAGACAGACAAATAGATGGGAAATAATAAACCATTTCATTTTTCATGCCCTAGCATCCTCAAAAATGTTCTTCTGTCATTTTCTTCCTGATTGGCTATCACCATATTCTCAGGCTTTGCTCCCATGGGTTCCAGTGCTGGAGATTTGCTTCTCATGGTGACGGCATTAGGAGATGGCATGGCCCTTTAAGAGGCTGGGGGTGCGCTAGTGAGAGGTCCTGGGGCCCTAACAGGGAAAGGGAGGGCTGGTTTCCTGGTATGAGTTGTTATGGAAACCTGACCTGACCCCTGAATCACTCTTAAACTTCCTGTTTCAAGATGCTGTCTTTTCCTTCCACTGCTTTCCCCACAGTTGTGACATATTTTGCTGTTAAGATTTACTTCACCAGAGCCCAAACTGATGGGGCTTCCTGACCTTAGACTTCCAGCTTCCAAACCTGGGAGCTAAATGAACCTCTTTTCTTCAAAAAGTAGCCTGCCTCGGGTATATCATTATAGTAACACAATATGGACCAATTTACATGTTTTCCAAGGTCAGGGGGGCTAATAAAGAAAATGAGCCTTGAGAATAGGAGCCGTTGCTGTTTTACATTTCCATTTGTTGAACACATTATTGCCTGCTCAAACTGCAGTCATGAAATCACAGCACCACCCTTTGTTATCTTTCACTTGCTCTCAAAGCCTTGAACACGATCAATACCTGGCCGGATTTTGTGTTTCTCTCATGCTATAGAAATTCCGGTCAGACTGTGGGCATGCCAGAGTGAAAAAGAGGGAAAGAAAAAATTTAATTTATAATGAGTAATTGGGTCAAGACTGTGCTCTGCGGTCTATGTTCAAATAAATCCGAAAGCTTCTGTTCTTACCCCCAGGAATAAGTAACAGTTCAGACAAAATCAGATTTAAAGTATGGACACGTTTGAATTTTGTGTCTGAATACAGATGCAGTTGGCCATTTGTTATACAGTTTTATTCCAGTTTGGGGTGCAGACTATATTTCTGCATGTGTATATATCTGTATGTGATTATATGTATGTGTGCATATCTGCATGTGATTATATATATGTATGTGTATGTATATCTGTGAATATATGTATGTGTATATCTCTGTATGTGAGTATATGAATGTGGTTATACACATATGGATCTGGAGTGTTTTGTACATTGTTTTAAAGATCTTGTAAGTGTCTGAACTGAGATTTGAGGTGGCTCATTAAGACAAGTGAGACAGGAACCTTCTAATTAGAGGATGCTCCACCCAGCATCTTCTAGACTTGACTGGTACTTATGATGTACTTTGTTACCTTGGGAAAAACTTAGGTGGACAATGAGGACATTTTAACAGAGACAAAAATAGGAACTAAGTGAAGGAAGGAGAGAGGAAAGCCCTTCTCAGAGGGTAACATCAGCTCCTGATATTCCTAGGGCTTGCCACACTCCAGCCCTGGTATATGAACTTACAGCAAGCCTACACAGGCTAGCACTGGTATTGTTTCCACTTTAGAGATGAGAAAACTGAGGCACCTAGAAACTAACTTTTGCCAGGGGATCAAGACAGCCAGGATAACAACTCACACTGTCTTGACTCTAAATGTCTTCACACCACCGTAACCATAGGATGTTTGATAATGGAAAGCAGAATGTCACTAGAAGTGACCCGGCACTATTTGTGTGCTGACATAACTTCACCCGACATAATTCTTCTAACAGTCTCACAAGCTTGGGCTTGTGATCATCTCTGTGTTCATTCTGAGTGAGTATGCATGGGCCTGATGTTTCTCAGGTGTCACCCACCTTGTTTTTCAGGTAGAATATCTCATTGCCTGGAAATCACCAGGTGGATTAGGCCTACCGACCAGTGAACCCCAAGGACCCACCTCCCTCTGCCTGCCTTGTGCTGGGATTACAAGCATGTGACACCACACTAGGAATTTAATACAAATCTAGGAGATGAGACTGAGGTCCTCATGCTTGCAAGTCAAGCACTTTGCTGACTAAGCTATCTCCTCCATCAGTATCCATTTTCTTATTATTTTTGGATGTTACTGTGTTTGCCTGCTTGTCTGTGTGTGTATCACATACATGTAGGTACCCGCAGAGGCCAGAAGAGGACATCAGAACCTCTAACTGAAGTCACATGCTTGTGAACTGCCCAATGTGGATGCTAGAAACGGAACCTGGTCCCCTCCAAGAGCAGCGAGGGCTCTTAACCACTAAGCCATCTCTTCAGCCCTGGCTCCATTTTCTTATATTTTTGGTTGTGAGCCTAGCCTTTAACGGCTGAGCCATCTCTCCAGCCCTGGCTCCATTTTCTTAAAGAGGAAAGTACAGCTTACAAAACTGAATGATTCTCCTAAAGTCACCAATTCCCAAAGACCTGCAGCTAGGAAGCTAGCCTGGGTCTTACATAACACAAAGCCAGCTGTGTACTTCAGGCTACAAGTAAACACTATGGTTTCCAGAGTGAGTCTCAAATGCAAGGCATATCTCCCTCTAGTCTCTGACAGGCTCGTCACGTGGACAGTCCTTTCACTGCACAGCTAAGGATTTCAGAGTGAGGCATCCCCTTCTTCCGCGAGACCCAATATCAAAAAAAACAAGATGAAGAATTTATGAATATTCTGACATCTCCCATGTGGTGCAGTCAGTGCGCCTAGATCAGAGGACATGGCCATTGATCCAGGAAGAATGTAGATTTTTGATTGTTGAATGAATACCTAATGGAGTTAATGACGAGGAGCAGTTGGCAAGCGAGCACTGTAGATTTCTGGGAGCTGGTTCAAACATCCTTAATGTTCCCCTGGCTTCATGTGGCCCTGCATGTGTGCCCCGGGAGAGGCTGCCATCATTGCTCTGCTTTCTGATTGGAAACAGCTGCAGGTAGCAGGTCAGCCCATTGTCAGTTTGGCTGCTGATTGGGAACGACCCAGGCAGGCATTGCGAGCTCTACTCTGCAGCCTCGCTCTGAAATGAACAGAGGTAGAAAGTAGATTTTGCACTTGCTGAGTTTTTCAAAACGAGCCATTCATCTTCTGAGGGTCAGACTGCAGCCCTCCATTCACAGAAGTGTGAGTCACCCGCCCCCCCCCCCACCTTGCCCCCCCCCATTCTAAAACAAACGTTTGCTTCAGAAAGAATTCTTACCTTGGCTGATTTTTACAGCTGTCCTTTCTCCACTTGATTTAGGCTGCTTTCAATGAAACTTGTCTTTGTAAGGGCTCGTTCCTTCCTGTAAATCCAAAGTCTTCTGAAGCGGTTCCTTAAGATTGGTACTAAAGGGACAATGGTGTCAAGCCTTCCTGAACAGCAGGACCTTAGCAACAGCACTTCAGGCAGTCTATGGCAATGCCTGATCTAGGGAGGCCTGGGTCATCATCTCGCTTAGGAGTCCCTGGTAGAGAGGGAGTTTCCAAGGCAGATTCCTTACGGCTGCTGGCACATTGTGTCTTCTAGGGTGTCATCCAGCACACTCAGAATCTACAAACCCATCCAAGCGCGGGAGAGGGTAAAACAGTGTACCCACAAAGAAAGTAGTCACAGCATTGGGTTGGTGCCTGAGGCGGGATTTACAGAACAGCAGTGAACAAGGGGAACCGAGGATGACCAATGTGGAAATAGCATTGCTGGGCTCTTAGGAACTGTTACTGAAGGATGTTAGTTGGCATGGAACCTTCTGTGGGCAAAGGCATGAAGAAATAGCCAGTGGCCACCTAACTGAAGACTAAATGTGTTGTTGAATCTCTAGTTATGGCGCGCGCGCGTGTGTGTGTGTGTGTGTGTGTGTGTGTGTGTGTGTGTGCGCGCGCGCGCATGCTGTAGGTATATGGAACGTGGGGATACGTGTGCCACAGAAGGCATATGAAGGTCGGAAGACAACTTCGTGGAATTGGTCCTTCCTTGCAATTCTATGTAGGTTTCCGGGATGGAACTTGGGCTGCCACACTTGTACAGCAAGCGCCTCTACCCGTCTCGCCAGCCTTGTGTTGTAGTTTTAAGACATTAAAGATGCCTCCAAAGCTCAGTCATGAGATACAAAGTGTTCAGGTATTCTGGAAACCTGTGTGGCTCCACAGAAACGTGGGAGTGGGGCTAAGGTACATTAACATTTTTTCACAAAGTATTACAACCACAATGTGTCCTGTTTAGTGATTGAAATAGCATGATCTAAATATAGTATTTTAACTATTCCAAACTTGCAGCTGAAGGGCATTAAGTATTGCTATGTTGGCAGCCAACCCACCAACGTTCTAGACTGCGATCCTGTACCCTGAGCTTTCTCTGACTCTTCTCCCCAACCCCTACTGAACATTAACAGTACTGTGTGTTTCACGTAAGTGTAACCAGATTATCTTCTTTTGGGTGTGGCTCCTTTCCCTTGGCACAATGGCTTGGGGTTTACCTGCACTGCAGTGTGTATCAGAATTTCAGTCTTCTGTCAGGAATGGAGACTGGATGGTTGTGTGATGAGTGGACATACCTCACTGTTTATATGTCCCTCTTTTGATGGACATTTGGATTGGTACACTGATTCTGACTATTATAGATAACGCCACTGTAAACACTGGGTTCCGGTTTATTTTGTTTGTTGACGTGGTTGTTTAATGCAATCCTAATGGATGTTAATGGTCCTTCACTCGTAGCCAAGTCTGTTCATCGTTAAAGTTCAGGAAGAGGAGTGAGAATACCATGTTTGTGTTGGCAGAGGTGATAAAAATAATTGGAGGCTGCGTCTAAAGTTGCTGAGACATACTCCTAAGGAATGGTGGGGTTTAAAAAGAATTTGGAAATGTTCTACACCATGGGTTCTCACTTTTGGATGCCCATCAGAATCACCTGGTGTATGCTTTTTAGATTCCATTAGTTGGGCTGGAGAGTAGTTGGGCTCAGTTAATGAAATGCAAAGATTTGAGTTTAATCCTCAGAACTCAAATAAAAAAGCTAAGAATTATGGTGCACACTGTCAGAACTGGAGAGACTGGGACAGCTAGCCCATTTGATGAGTTCTAGGCCCGCCAAAGACCCAGTCTTTAAAATAAAAAATGGAAAAGGAACCCCAGATGTTGCATTTTGGCATACATACACATATACCACCTATACACACATGTGCATATGCACATACATGACAAACATAAGTAAATAAATGAGCAAACTCATAAATTCCTGTTTTAGTTCCCATTCCAGGCAGTCTGATGGCAGCTGTCCTAGAGTGGATAGAGCATTGGTCTTGTGTTTACAAGTTCCCTCTGGGAATGTAATGTGCAGCCAACATTAGTTCTAGATTCTGCAGACAAGAAGGGTATGGTCTAACACTAAGACCTCAAGCCTTTTTTTCTCTCAGAGCTCCATACTCTCACCATTTAGCAAGGTCAAAAACTCAGTGGAACTTTTATCAAGCACATATGCAACTTCCTCCTCTCTGTTCTGGGGAAAGTACATCCTCACATTTCTGGGGAATCAAGAGTTAGAACCATGTCCTGCTTTTATTGTGTTGGGATGTTTGGTATCATGTGGCTGTGAAAGATCTGAATAGATGAAGAATGTCATGTCAGGAGAAAGCTGGCTGATGTTATTGCCCACATCTCTCCAACACTGAACAGGGACCTTCTTCTATGGACCTCCTCCCACCCAAGTGCAATCTCACTGTGTAACATGGTCCTTTCTATTTGTGTAGTTATAGCTCACATTTCTGTAACAAAATACAGGACAAAAATCATTTAAGAAGGAAGATCTGTTCTAGTGGGGAAGATACTGAAGTAGGAGCATGAGGGAGCTGGTCTCATCCCAGGTTCACAGTCAGGGCAGCAGAAAGCTCAGAGGAAGTGGGGCCAGGGTATAAAACCTCAAGTCTAGTGACCCACTTATTCCAGTGAGACTCCACCTCCTCCTGAAGGTCCCACAACCTTCCCAAACAGCATCACCAGCTTCGATCCAGGTGCTCCAGCCCAAGAGGTCAGGGAGAAATGTAAAAGTAACTTTTATTCTCTTGATGTTATTGTTGTCTTGGAGACTTACTGCCTCTGTCTGCTAACCTAGGCCTAGTCTTGGAAGCTTCTGGCCTCTGTGTGATCTAATCTAGGCCTAGAATGTTTTCAGTGTCTGAGAACATTCTGAATAAACTCGCCCTTTCAAGTTCTTTCTGAACTCTGGCTGGCTGGTTCAACTCAGCCTTTCTGGTTCAAATTCCTCTACAAGCTGACTGATTCAAACTGGCTTCTCTCAGCCTCTGACTGAACTGCTTCACTTGGCCTCAAACTAACTTCAGCAATCTGCTCTAATCTTCTGGCTCCTTCTCATTCTCTGGCTCATTCTAACTTTACCTGTGTCTAGCTTGTTCTCACATCAACTTGTCTCTGTAAAAATTCCCCAGTAAAACTGCCCCTGAGTTCCATAAACTGAACTGCCACAAACTCTACGCCATTGCACGGCCTCTCAACTCACTGACTCAACAGAACAGACTGAACAGAACTGACCAGAACACACAGATCTGTATGCCTCTGTCTCCTAAGTGCTGAGATTAAAGATGTGTACCACCATGCCTGGACCTAAGCTTTTCTTTACCTGAAACTTGCTTTTGTTCAGACTGACCTTGAACTCGGTGATCTACTTGCCTCTGTCTCATGGGATTAAAAGCATGTCTCTGTTCCAGCAGACCTAGAAGATCTTTGGATGTGATCTCTTGCCAGAGCAGCCATATTCTGAATTAAAATTCCTATACAGGAGAACATTCTATGTTCAGATCTCATCAGACACCAAATTTATCCCTCCTGCCATGAACTCACACCTGCCATGACTGAGCAAGACCTTTGATAATGACATCAGTCATTCATTAGAGCAGATCCCTCACCATTGACCTTATCCTACCACCCAACAGTGTTGCTTCAGGGGTTGTATTTCTAAACTGTGAACCTTGGGTTTACACTCAAACCATACTACCCATAGACTCTAAAACCACACAGAAGGGAACCCAGTGTGTGATTGCTCTTGCTTGAGAGATGGTGGATGAACTTAAGAATTAGCTAGAAGTTTCACATCAAGGGCAAAGAATACTTTAAGTCCTTCCCAGACTGCTTTAGTTCCTAAAAGACATTCTTCTGTCTTGGAGATGTTCATATCCTCCACTATTAGACATCTTAGTCCATCCTAACTCCAGGAAGTCCTGGCCCCTGGTGGCCCATAGTGTAGAATGCAGGATGTAGCTGTTGCAGCACTTAGCTTCCTGGTGTGTAGGGAAACTGCAAGAGTATGTGTGTGAGTCTGCTGGCAACCTTCCCTGTCGGGTAGGGAAAGGAGACTCTCCATCTCCGCACAATGCCTTCTGGGAATTACTCATCCAAAAAGTATTGAAGAGCAGATGGAGTTGGACCAGGAACACTGAGCTTAACCCTTGCCAAGGAATGCCACACTTGAGTTTCACATCCAGATTTTCTGAGCATTCTCTCTGTGTGGGATCACTCTCATTTTTTGGTGTGGAGTCCCGTGTTGGGAATGACTACAAATATGATCCTGTTTATTAATCAAAGAAAGGCAATACACTTTCAAACAGCCATGCAGATGTGGGAAACATAAAAACTCAGATGTTTGAAAGGATAGGTAGTTTGAAAGGGGCAGGTTGATTTGGTTACAGGTCCAGGAGACAGGAGCAACAGATAGCTACAGATGATCTCCGGGAAATAGTGAGGAGATTTCTGTGGAATTCTATTCATGATGGTTATCTTTGATTGAGCATGTACGTTATGCCAGGCTTCTATCAAATTAATTTCTCCCCATTTTATCTACAGAGATATTGCTTATAAAATTATATATTGGCTAAATAATTATCGCCTTAAACAGGGCATATTTGTAATTTCAAGTAACATAAAAATTATATTAGGAGGAAAAGACATTTTTGAAAGATTATGTCGGTAAGTAGGAGTAAAGCTAGGATTGGGACCTGCCCTTTCCTTGACCTTACTCCATAGTTTGCCATGTCCTTGTCATTACACCATAGCCTATTCTTGAGCAACTCCTTGGGTTCTTCCTTATCAGTAGTAGCCACACATGATGAGACACATGGACAATCTCAGCACTTGTGGAAATAAGGAGAACCAGGTCAGCCTGAACTTTACAAGAATCTGTCACAAAGAAAAAAAAAAGGGTAGGAGGAAGAGGCATGCAAGAGAGAGATTCCATCAATATCATCTTCCTATCATTAATAACAATAATGTTAACATTTTGTATTGATATTTTATGAAGAGACACTCCATGAGCTCTACAGGAAGCTCTGTTACAGGGAACAGGATGTTGTCAAGAGCTGAACACTCCAGGGTCACTTCCTCCCCATTCTGACAATGCTGCCCAGATCAGTTGTCACCTTGCCCCAGTAGTGTCAAGACTGTGGCCATGTGGAAGACCACCTTTCCCCTCTCCTTAACAGCAGTTAGCAGTAGATCAGGGCGAGAACCCTGAAGGTCCCTGTGACTCTTCCAGCCATCCAGCCCAAGTGACAGATCATCAGCCACACGGGCGCCTTGGGAAGCCGTCCTGGCAGGAAGGGTACAGGAGAGCTGAAGGGTTTTGCTTCGGCACTGAGACCAGGAAAGGTTCTGACAGAAAGGCATTTCCAGCTTTTCTCAAAAACTCTGACTCAACCTCTGCTGGACAAATCTCTTGGGACCTGTTTGGATCCAGATGGTCATTTTCCTGTCTTGAGCCTTTCCAGGAATTCCAGGGTGGGCAGGCAGCCAGAGGACACTAGCCATGCTGAGCCACAGCCAGTCTCCCTGTGAGTAACTTCCAAGGATATCTCAGGCCAGTTGTCAGCCATGTCCCCTCCATCGTGGTCCAGACCTATACTCTTAGACTCTTGAGAGTCAGGAACATGGGTGGTGGACCCATACCACAGAACATCTGTTGAGATGTTTCTAGATACCTCCAGTGCTCTTTGTCACCACATGGACCAAAAATGGCACTGGAGAAAGCCAGGAGAGTAAGGACAGCTTCAACCAAGCCTTAGTGAAGGCTGCCTCTCCATCATGCTGACTCATGACAGCAAACAGTACACTCCACAGAAGGACAAGTGGGGCAAGACTTACCTACTTGCCAATCAAGGACATTAAGACAGCACCACAGTACCAAATGGTCAGCCCTGAATATATCAGTACAAGTAACATTATATGGGCTGAGCAGGTTATATTTATGGATGTGTATCTATTAGTCATGCAGATACAAGCATGCAATAACTATTTATGGAAAAGAAGAGGCCATGCACTTGAAAGAGAGCAAGGAGGCGTATATGAGAGGGTTTGGAGGGAGGAAAGGGAAGAGATACATGTTGTAATTATATTATAATCTCAAAAAGGGCAAAGGAAAAAAAAAGGCAAAGTAGCCAGAGAACCTGAGGAACTCTTCACCGTGACTTGCTGTCCTGAGGGCTTCTGATCAGAAGGACCACTGGGCCTTGAACACAGCTTCCCTTAGCCACTGTGCACCCAAATGGGACTTGTGCTATTCTGAGAGACCTTCGATGTTTTAATCATGTTAACTGTTAAATGTAGTCATATTCATTACCCAAAAAAGCCTTCAAATATGCACCCCCCCCAAAAAAAATGTTCATGTTGCTAAACAGTGAGGCTTCCTTCGCCTGCCTTACCTTAACACCCTCCCCCGAGACTGCAGCTGGGTGTGATAGAACCTCCCAGCCCCTCTTTCCCTCAAAGGCAATGCAGCTGCCTCCAGGTAAGGGGCGTCAGTGTAGGATGCTTGCTGCTTGCGGATATCCGGGCCGTTTTTGTCCTTCTAGGTTGTTTTTGTTGTTTTAGGATTTTGTTGTTTTAAGACAGAGTTTTGCAGCCTCCATTTCAAGGGCTCTGGATTTACAGGTGTGTGCCCACACACCTGGCATGAGTTTGCTTTTTCTGACACACACACACAGAGCTAACCTAGAAGGCATGTTGCTGCTTACAATTCCTAGTGCCCTACCAGGGCAAGAGGTTCAGTGGCCTGAGTCACACTGAGATTGGGTGCTGGGTCAGGAACACCAACACTCCTGTTGCTTGCCAATGAAAGACAGCCTGATTTCTTTTCTGCCACAAAAACTAAAGTCCCTGACTAGTTTTCATATAGGACAAGGTTCACTTGAGCATTCTCACCCCTCTTATTTCGATGAATTTTTTTTTCCTTTTCACACACAAGGGTTGGGGGCCACTCTTTGCGGTCACGCTGCAGGAACAACAATGCTTCCAGCGTATGAGTGTTCCATACATGACCACTGGGCTAGTGGTCTCCAAACCTGGTATGGTGACACACACCTGTAATCTGAACACTCAGAAGGCGGAGGCAGGAGAATCAGAAATTCAAGGTTATCCTCAGTTACGTTGGATATTTGAGGGACAATCTAGGCTACCTGACATTCTGTCTCAAAAAAAAAAAAAAAAATCCTAGACTCCTTCATTTAAACCATCCTTAAGCCTGAGCTCTCCAACTAAGCTAATTGAGCTATTAAAACCAGGGCCAGGCATTTATTTTTATTCTCATTAATCTTAATTTTCTTGGTTCCATGCCATCACTTTCAGCCTCTGAGGATATATTTGCATATTAATCACAACATACTAAATATCCCTTCCAGCCTTCTGCTACCTCTGAGGATGATCACCAAAACACTAATAAGATGTTGAACAGAGCAGAACTGAGAATAGAGCTGAGACCTGTCCTGGGCCTTGGGCTTATGCTGAGCAGTGAAGGCCCACTAAATAGACTAAAAGTGAAGAAAGGGTTTGGTGAGTGAAGAAGTGATCCATCCACTTCCTTTGAGACAAACCTGGTCAGTCAACCGTGAGAGTGTCTAATTATGACGATTACCTCCTTCCTGGGTACTCCAAGAATGTTGGGGTTGGGCTTGTTTTTCATACTTAGCCAAATTGAGGGGCCCCTGCCCATAGCACACAGAACATCCTCTGGTGATAGAGTCAGACAGGAAGGATATGGTGAGTAAGGACCTCAAAAATTCTGTGTCCTTGTGACCTCTGTCACTATGTCAAGTGTCTCATCTCCTAGTGTGATTTAGTATCCCTTATCCAAAGTATTTAGGAAGGACAAGAAGTGTTCTTCATTCTGTGATTTCTGTTTTAAATATTTGGACATATAGTATGAAATCTTAAGAATGGAACCCAGGGCTGGAGAGGTGGCTCAGAGGTTAAGAGCACTGGCTGTTCTTCCCAAGGTCCTGAGTTCAATTCCCAGCAACCACATGGTGGCTCACAGCCATCTACATTGAGATCTGCCCGGGCATATATGTAGAGTAAATACTGTATACATAATAAATAAACAAAAAAATTTAAAAAAAAGAATGGAACCCAAACTTGTATTTGAGCTTTACCAATGAGGAGAAACGTCTTCATTTTATATAATGTTTTTTGTGAACTTACCTTGTAACTCTTATCCACCTTGGGAGGCCAGGTGTGGAGTTTCCCACTTGTATCATGTGGCTGTCCACAGACTTGGGGATTTGTGGAGCATTTTGTGTTGTGGATTTACAGGTTTGGAGTGCTGAACCTGCCCTAACCCTTCTGAGCCATCCATATTTCCTCCTCTTATTTGTGCAAGCCAGGGGCAGCTGGCTCACTCACACTGAGGATCTCAGGATTGGGTGTGCGGCAACAGCATCTCCATTTATTCCTCCCCGTTGAAATGCATTTTTAAGACCATACGTGTCAAATTCTAGAAGTGCCTTGTCTTCCGAGCAGCCAGATGCTATTTACAGATCTTAAAGTCATAGGCCATCTACCCTCACATCTCCAACACAGAAAGATCTTGTTTACTTGCCACTTCTCAGCCAGGATAGTAGAAAAAAAAATGGAACCAAACTTGAGCAAAAATCTATATCCTGTATAGAATGCACAATAGCTTAAAGGCGTGTCCAACCTGCAGAACCTGTGTGCCCCATACCTATGAATGTGGCTAATACAAAATTATAAACCTACTTAAAACATCATTGGATTTCTTTTTTTGAGGAGGAAATATTGTAGAAAAAAAAGCTCTTATTGAGCAGTTCTGAAGTGTAGACTTTGTAGATGACAAAACTGTGTCACAATGTCAAACAGTTGGATACACGTACAAATGTAAATCATGTTTCTGCATAGATTTTTGAGACCATTTTGGGAAAAAGAAGGATACAAGTAGGAAGGAGAGAAGGAAGGGCAGAGGGCAGAAACAGAACAAAATATAATGATGCATGTGTAATGAAATGCCACAGTGAACTCCACTATACAGTAGTTTGGCACGATGCCCCCTAGCGGTTTAGTGAAAATCCAGCGGGATTCAGTACCGCTTTGTGGAAGATGCAGACAGTACAGAGAAAGAAGTTATTACCTCCAGTTGGCCCTGTCTTTCCTGATGCATGGTAAACACTCCCACATTTAGGAGAAGGCCAGGAGTGGTAGCAACTTGGGAGTCTTGGTCAGGAAGATCTCTTGAGCCCAGGCAATATAGCAAGACCTCTTTTCAGTTAAAAACTATTCTAGGCAGAAAGAGGGCTCAGTGGAAAAGGGCATTCCCACCAAGTCTGACTATCTGAGTTCAAGTCTCAAAGACCCACATGATGGAAAGACAGAACCAGCTCCAGTGTTGTTGTTGGATTACCACATGCATGCTGTGGCAAGGGTGCAATAATAATATTATTATTATTATTAATTAATGTCTTAATTATACAATTTTAAAATATGAACAATTAAGGTGATGGTTTGAGATTTGTGTCACTTCAGCTGAGACACTCCTTCATCTTTATTAATTGTTCCATCCTTTTTTTTTTTTCAAAGCCACTCTTAGCAAAAGTGCTGTTTATCAGTGGATACCTTTCCAGAATAAATTTGAATTTATCACTGTTGATATATGATGCCAGGAGTTAGAGCTAAGTGGTAGAGTACTTGCCTGGCATTCACAAGGTGCTGGACTTGATCCTCGGTACTAAAAATGACTATATACAGTTGGTATATCTGGTTAGTTCATTAGCAGGAGCTCACCCCAGTTGGTGTTCAAGGCTGAAGAACCAGCCAACATCTATCAAAGAAGTAGTATAAATAAGCCTCTGTACCTCTGAGAACCATTTCAGCCTTCATAGGAGCTTGCTGGGTTTGCAAACTACAGTCATGTGCTCGGGCAGTTTTCTGTTTGCCTGTTGCTAATGGCTCTTCCTGAATGTGTTTGACATTTTGCTTGGCTTTCAAAGGACTTTCATGCCCCCTGCGTTTTCTTCCCTCGAGCTGCCTTGAGCTAATTAACCTATTCCCTCGCTGGCTGGGTCTACTACTATATGCAAATGTGCTCATTTCAGATTCTGACATACCACTCTTGCATGAACATCCCTAATGAAATCCTGTGGCGTTTTCTGGGGCAGTGCACCTGTGCTGCCAGCAGGGGCCGCATGGAACATTGTCTGAGTAGACCTTGGCAATGGTTATGTTCCCTTGCCAGCTGGTATAGGAAAGTAGGAACTTGGCTGGAAAGATAGCACAGTGTTTAAGAGTACTGGTTACTCTTTGCAGAGGACCCAGGCTCAAGTCTCAGCATCTTTGTGGTGGCTCACATTCATCTATAATTCCAGTTCCTAATGATCTGATTCCCTCTTATGACCTCTGTGGGCAATAGGCACACATGTAGTAAGCAAGCATTCAGGCAAAACATTCATACACATCAAATAAAATAAATCTTTTTAAAAGTTAGAACTTAGCAATCCTTTCTTAAGAGTGATTATTAGAGTCTAAAGATAAAAGGTTGACATTCATACTTTTTCACACAACAAAAAGTAACAACTCTTGATATTTGGGGGTTTGATTTTAGTCTATTTTTTAAAATAATTTATTTTTTATTTCTTCAAGTTACATCTCAATCACAATCCCCTCCCTACTCGCCCCTCTAGTCCCACCCTTCCACCCTCCTCCCCCTCAACACCCCCATCCTCTTCTCTTCTTTTTTTTTTTTTTTAGATTAAGGTATTTCTTTTTTCCCCCCCAACAGCTCTCCCTTTCAGTCCAAAAAATGGTTCTTTTTCTTTTTTTTTTTTGGTTTTTCGAGACAGAGTTTCTCTGTGTAGCCCTGGCTGTCCTGGACTCACTTTGTAGACCAGGCTGGCCTCGAACTCGCAAAGATCCGACTGCCTCTGCCTCCAAGTGCTGGGATTAAAGGCGTGCACCACCACTGCCCGGCGGTTCTTTTTCTTATAACTATAAATACAATACAAAACAACAGAAATAAATAGGCCACAATTATAAGAGTTATATGGCTTAGCATACATTCCCAATGTCCAGTCCATATGTATTTGGCACCTGACTTTAACATTCTACTATCTAACCCTCTCCATGAGTTTAAAGTTCTATATCTAACTCAGCTTTCATACTAACTTGCCTCATAATTTTAAAAATATCTTCTTAGATCAAGAACACCCTCTTGATTCCTAAACAACTCAAAATTTAACTATGAGACTCTAGCTATCCTTCAACCACCTCAGAGACCTGAGAGGGATAAATATATCTGATTATATAGGAAGTGCAGGGCCTGCAGCTTCCAAAACTAAAAAATGACATACCAATGGCTGCCTAGACAGTTCCCATTTTCTCTCCATACATTACAGCATCAATCTTCAGCCATTTGGCCCCATTTCTCTGACAGACATTGGTTGTAGAGCAGGAATTATGAAGGACTTACCTACCCTGTCTTGGCAGAGCTAGGCTGTCGACTTATCTGCTTCCAAGTTTTGTCCTTTTTGGACAGAAGTCTGTCTACAGTTGAAGCAAGGGATTTTTCTTGCCAAGAGAATGGCTTACCACCAATTCAGTCATCTCCCACTGGAGATTCTTCGATGCTCATCTTCTACTTGGAGTAGAATAGGGGGTGCTGTCAGGAGCTGACATGTCTCAATATCAAAAAATCTTAAGTTAAGAAAACATCTTTGAAGGCCATATTCTGCAGATCTCTTGAGGTTTTTGAAGATGCCCTATCTCTTATATTTAGATAAGCAAATATTGCTTGTCTCTTAGCAACTTGATTTCTGAGTAGCTTAGAAAATAACTGTGATAGACTGTCATAGTAACTAACAAAATGACACGTTTTCATGACTATTAGTTTCCGTTTCTTAATTATCCTAAACAGTTTATGTCGGTTAGTGGCGAGAGGTCAAAACTTGACATTTCATTTTTAAGTATTACTACGAACAGTACCTTTAAGAAGTGTTATCCTTAATTTTGTATCAATATACAAAGATCAATACCAATGTGGCCAAATATAATCTTAATTTTGTATCAATATACAAAGATCAATACCGATGTAGCCCAATACAATCTTAATTTTACATCAATATACAAGGGTCAATACCATTGTGGCCAAATATAATCTTAATTTTGTATCAATATACAAAGATCAATACCGATGTAGCCCTATACAATCTTAATTTTGCATTAATATACAATGATCAATACCAATTTAGCCAAATATAATATTAATTTTGTATCAGTATACAAAGGTATAAAGCTATATTCAATAATCTGTCCTTTTTTCTTGATCTTTCCTATACTATGTCTATGTCCCATTTTTCTCAAGTCTGTTCACTCCTATATAGGAGAGAAAGGAGGATACAGAAAAGCAAAAGAGAAAAGTCCCTGGGTCTAACCTCCAAAACCCATTTAACAAGACCATTTAACAGCTTGTAGTTTTTTCCCCTAAATAACAAAATTTTCTATTATCTATCAAATAACCAAAGGGGGAGAACACCCTCCCCACCTTCTGGGGATGGGACGTTGTTCTCTTAAAATGACTTCCTAATGATTTGGGACGTAGTAAACCTGTTTGGGGCCCAAATAAGAATGGAAAAATGGTTAAAAATGTTAATAGAATTTTGTAATGGATTTGTAACCACTGGGCATAAATGATGCTCTATGGTTTTAATAGGAGAAGAGTCCTACAGAATAAAGTTATTTGAAACACAATTTCTTATATGCTTTGAGCTTTTCTACATCTTGAGGTACAAAGCAAAGTAGAAGTTGAGAACTGACCCCTAAAGCTGTTCTTTGACCTCTCCATGCACACTGTGACATGCTAACACACACACACACACACACACACACACACACACACACACACACACA
>CAJQZJ010000590.1:160146-186805 GCA_907164525.1 Lophiomys imhausi
ACACACACACACACACACACACACACACACACACACACACACACACACACACACACAACTGGATAAGAGCAGTCTGTAGTTGAGTGATACAGGGAAGAAGGAGAGCAAGGGATTCCGCTGCATTGTTGATCTTGCTGTTGCTTCAACATGGACACAAGTTGAATTGCTGATGACTGGGTGCTTATGGTATGAGTTTGGTTTTTACTTGGAAAGGGCTTAGACTTTTTGTTTTGCTTGTTTGTTTGTTTGTTTACCTGCTTGGGCTCCCCTCTCTTCTCCCCCACCTTTAGACAAGGTCTTTCTATGTAACCCAAGCTGGCCTGGAACTTACTATATAGCCCAGGCTGGTCTACAACATCCAAATCTTCCTGCCCCAGCATTCAAGGGCTGAGATTACAGGCAATCATGATCACGCCCAGTTTGGGGGTGAGAGTGTCTGTTTTAAAGTCAGATCACAGGAAAGAAAATCTGAGGAGGAAATGTATTCAGGTGCCAATGCCAGAAATGCAGCTCCCCAAATCAGAGCCTTTGCTGTTGCTTCCCTCTTCAGCTTGTCCCTGTGGGCTGCACCCACACCTCCTGCTGCTAGCATGCTTCACACTGGTCACCTTGAAAGCCCACCTCAGGCCTTGTGGACTTGTTCACACAATGGTGGTGACTCGGAATGTAGCATCTGTGAGGCCGGGACAGGGATGGCTCTGTAAGAGTTCCTTGCATCGCGGCAGTGATTTGTCTGGCAAATATTTCATTTCCTGCTCACAGTGATGAAAAAAGAAGGAGAGTTAGGAGATGGTAGGGAGAGAATATTCAGAAACAAGCTTGGAAGGGAAGAGACATGGATGAAGCAAGTGCCTAACTTTTATGAAGGAAGCTTACAAAGCTTTGACTTTTTTCATTTACATAGTCGTGTATTTATTTATGCATCATTTTTATGAGACAGCATTTTATATTGTAGCCCAGGAAAGCCTAAAGTTTGTGGTCATTCCCCTGCTTCAGCCTTCAAAGTTCTGGAATTACAAGCATGAGCCACTGTGTCAGGCTTAATCTTACATATTGTGTTGTTTTAAAAAAAAAACTAGAAAAGTTTTTATAACTGTCTCAAAGATGTCTTATTGTTTCCCTGTAAATGACTATGCTTGGAATTCTCTTGAGACTCATAGGGAGAAGAATTATTTTGGGCTGTTGCTGCTGAGTTGGGATACATGGTTGTATGGGTGGGAGGCACTGTTAGGAAAGGGGGAACCACCATAGATTAAGTGTAGCCAGGATGCCAGGTGAAATCTTGAGTATTTCTCAAGGTTTCTGACATCTGAAGATGAAGAAATAGCCCAAAGACTCTTTGGGGATCTCTATTCCAAACCTGCCCCTTCCCAAAGTGCAGCTCTTGGGATCTCATTTGACTGAGATAAACTTGCTCAGGAAAAGAAGTGATGAGGAATGGCACCAATCTATCTGTGAAAAAAGAAATGTATAAAATACATCATCTGCAAAAAAAAAAAAAGGCATATTGCCACACACCTGTGATCCCAGCCCTTGGGAGGCTGAGGCAGAGGGATCATGAATTCAAAGCCAGCCTTCATTACACAGCCAATTTGAGGGCAGCCTGAGCAACAAGAGACCCTGTATGAAAAATAAAAGAAAAATTGGTCATCTACCCTCCAAGAAGAAAAGAAAGGGATAGAGGAGGAGAGAAAGTGTAGAGAGCTGTCTGAATTTCCTACTGTGTTATTAAGAAAGTATATCTGGGCTGGAGGGATGGCTGGTGGTCAAGAGAGTTGCTTACTGCTCTTGTAGGGGACCCAGCTTCAGGTCCCAGCACCTACATGGTGGTTGACAACTGTCTATAACTCCAGTCCAGGAGATCCAGTGCCCTCTTCTGACCTCTGTGGGCACTGGCACATACACACATACAAATAAATAAACCATAAGCAAATTTTTAAGGAAAATACACACTTAAATTTATTCACTATCTTGATTCTTACTGGCTCATTAGCCCAGTTACTATTTTATCTATTTTAACACTTGGTCCATAATCTGCTTTTGGAATTCCAACTGATTCCAGGGTCTCTTCTTAATCTTGTTGGTAATAATGTTTTTGTTGGGTGGTGGGTCGGTTGGTTGTTTTGACTTGGTGAGGTTTCTTCCCCAGAGCTGATGTTTTAATTTTTTTTCTCCCCCCTTTCTCTTTTCTGTCCCCATCATCTGACTCCTGGTCCCTTCCCCTTCTCAGAATCCGGAGCTGCTACTGCTGGCCTAGCGAACCCACGGGGAGATGATTCCTCATGAAGGGCCTGGTTCCCCTACAGAAATCCAATGTGACTCTCTGTCTATCAGACTAAAATCAGAGCCAGCCAGCCAGTGAAACAGCCACCGTGGAGGGGGGGACGGCGAAAAATGAAATCCAACCAAGAGCGGAGCAATGAATGCTTGCCTCCTAAGAAACGTGAGATCCCTGCCACCAGCCGGCCCTCTGAGGAGAAGGTCACTGCTCTGCCCAGCGACAACCACTGTGTGGAGGGTGTGGCTTGGCTCCCCAGCACCCCTGGCAGCCGCGGCCATGGGGGTGGGCGGCATGGGCCAGCAGGGACTTCTGGGGAGCTTGGTTTACAAGGAATGGGTTTACATAAAGCACTGTCCGCAGGGCTGGACTACTCCCCACCCAGTGCCCCACGGTCAGTCCCCACAGCCACCACGCTGCCCACGGTGTACCCTCCTCCTCAGTCAGGGACCCCGGTGTCTCCCGTGCAGTACGCTCACCTTTCACACACTTTCCAGTTCATCGGGTCCTCCCAGTACAGTGGACCCTACGCTGGCTTTATCCCTTCCCAGCTGATCTCCCCATCAGGCAACCCAGTCACCAGTGCAGTGGCCTCAGCTGCAGGGGCCACCACTCCATCACAGCGTTCCCAGCTGGAGGCCTATTCCACCCTGCTGGCCAACATGGGCAGTCTGAGCCAGGCACCAGGACATAAGGTTGAACCCCCACCGCAGCAGCACCTCAGCAGGGCTGCGGGGCTAGTCACCCCGGGGTCCCCTCCACCCACCCAGCAGAACCAATACATTCATATTTCCAGCTCTCCACAGAGCTCCGGGCGGGCAACATCTCCTCCCCCCATTCCGGTCCACCTCCATCCCCATCAGACGATGATCCCGCACACACTCACCCTGGGGCCCTCATCCCAGGTAGTCGTGCAATACAGCGATGCTGGAGGTCACTTTGTTCCTCGAGAGTCCACCAAAAAAGCAGAAAGCAGCAGGTTGCAGCAAGCTATGCAGGCCAAGGAGGTCCTGAATGGGGAGATGGAGAAGAGCCGGAGATATGGGGCACCGTCCTCTGTGGAGCTGAGCCTGGGGAAGGCAAGCGGCAAGTCAGTGCCTCATCCCTATGAGTCCAGGCATGTGGTGGTCCACCCAAGTCCAACAGACTACGGCAGTCGTGATACCTCCGGGGTCCGTGGATCTGTGATGGTCCTGCCTAACAGCAGCACAACCTCAGCCGACCTGGAGGCACAGCAGGCCACGCATCGCGAGGCCTCCCCATCCACCCTCAATGACAAGAGCGGCCTGCACTTAGGGAAGCCCGGTCACAGGTCCTATGCGCTGTCCCCCCACACGGTCATTCAGACCACACACAGTGCGTCAGAGCCCCTCCCAGTGGGCCTACCAGCCACAGCCTTCTATGCTGGGACTCAGCCTCCTGTCATTGGCTACCTGAGCGGCCAGCAGCAAGCAATTACCTATGCCGGCAGTCTGCCCCAGCACCTGGTGATCCCGGGCACCCAACCTCTGCTCATCCCAGTGGGCAGCCCTGACATGGACGCACCTGGGGCAGCCTCGGCCATCGTCACATCATCACCCCAATTTGCTGCAGTGCCTCACACATTTGTCACCTCTGCCCTGCCCAAGAGCGAGAACTTCAACCCCGAGGCTCTGGCTACCCAGGCCGCCTACCCAGCCATGGTGCAGGCCCAGATCCACCTGCCGGTGGTGCAGTCAGTGGCATCACCTGCCACGGCGCCACCCACGCTGCCGCCATATTTCATGAAAGGTTCCATCATCCAACTGGCCAATGGGGAGCTGAAAAAGGTGGAGGACCTGAAGACAGAGGACTTCATCCAGAGTGCAGAGATTAGCAATGACCTCAAGATCGATTCCAGCACAGTGGAAAGGATCGAGGACAGCCACAGCCCCGGTGTAGCCGTGATACAATTTGCTGTTGGTGAACACCGAGCCCAGGTAACCCTCACCAGGGTCATAAGGTAGGGGGCCCCCCATCCCTATTCTGTCTTCTCCTGGCAAGGTGATTGCTTCTGGCAGGTAGGGTTCCCATTGTCACCCGGTGAGAGAGACTGAGACCCTTCAGAGCTGAAGAAGAGCTCCCTTAAGAGAGAGCCATCACAGATAGTATGGCAGGTCCTGAAGATGTGTCAGGGGGCAGAGTTCTTGTTCTTACAGGTTTGGGGTTATATGAGGAGGGGGTGAGGTAGTTTAATATTATGTGACCTAGACTACGTGCCAGAGCTCACAAAGTGACAAAACACAGATACCCGGGATGTCTTCAACTTCACAATAGCTAGAGATGCCTGTGAACCTCCAATACTCCTGCCTCAGTTTCCAGAGTTATAGAATTACAGGCATGTGCCACCATGCCCAGTTTATTTGGTGTTGGGAATCGAACCAAGGGCTTTGTGCCTGCTAGGCAAGGATTGTACTAATTGAGCTAATTCTCAGCCTCATTTCCAGAATGTTAACTCATCTTCCAGTATTTACTCCAGGGCTTATTTATATGGAACAGCAGCTCTACTGACCACATTGTTGAGAGTCAGCCAGGCTTGGTCCCACCTAGGCACATCCCCTGAAAGACCAGATGTGGGATCTCTCTCGAGGTCACAAAGTCACGGGCCCTGCCCCCCTGAAACCTTTCAACCTAGGGTGGTATTTATGGATAGACACCACAGGCATTCACTATTTGGTAAGAGCCAAGGAAGTTTTCTGGAAAGTTCTGATTCTGAGGAGAAGATGGTGGTATGAGGCTATTACACACTTTTCATGTGAAATGATGTTAGCAGAATAGACTCTCAGGCCCTAGGCAAACCATGGAAATAGACCAGAATGTGTTCTTCCTCATAGTTGAAGTCCTAAGAACATGATTATGACCAGAGGCAATCGGGCAAAGCATTGGTTTGTTTATTTGTTTCGATGCTGGGAATAGAACCCAGGGCCTCATGCATGCTAGGGGAGCACTCTACCACTGAGCTACATTCCCAGCCCCATTTTGAAATGATATTTTCTCTGGGCAGCATCTTTCAGCTTGGAAATAAATTCAAGCACAGATGCCTGAGGATTGCACATCCAGGCCCAAGCAGACCAAAGACTCTCCAGCCTGCAGGGGCAGCAATCTCTGTGTGTTTGCCATGCTCAAAACTCCACAATATGCAAACCATGAAGAGACTGGCTTCCCTGTGAGGACAGACCCTGATCTTCCCACCCGGCTCCTCTATAGCCTGTCAGCAGGGTTCCAACAGCATGATGAACAGACGGGACATATTTTTCTCTCCTGTAATGGAAAGGCTATTGCAAAACCAGACAAGAGGCCTTTGGTCTGCTAAAGAGACTGCTTGGGTTTCAGGCCACAGAAATAAAAGTACAAGGCTTGGACCCAACCAATGATTTGTGGCTTTATTTTAGAAGCCTATCAGAGATCAGCTGACATCATCTCAGCTGAAATGGGCCACAGACAGTGTGTGCGCAAGTGGCAGGTTTGGAATCACAGAACCAGAAGGAGAGAAAGAGAGAGAGCAGGGGAATCTAGTAAGGGAGAAAGAATGAGAGCAAATGTAATTGAGCTTGCAAGGGCTGCCCTCCCTCTCCGTATCTTAGAGGACATTTCTCCCTAGCTGGAGCAGATGCCAGACCTCTGCAACTGCTTAGACACAGCTCACACCGGCCCCCACAGGAAAATGTAGAAATAAACAAATTGTTGGACTTTGGGAACAAACTCATAAAATCAGTTTGGAAACTTGTGGAAGAAAGATGGTTTTCTCTGAGACAGAAATAGTCTTGTGACCCTGGGCATAAATCCTGCAGGATCAGAGAGCTGCAAAGATGGCTGGCTTCAGACAACCTCCATGGTCCTTCCCAGAGAGTGCTGAGGGGTGGTGGGGAGAGCCGGAAGCCCAGCTGTGCATTTGTGTGGTCCCAGTGACTTTTCCCAATGCCCCCCCACCCCCAGCAATACTCTCTCTTCTCTGAAACAGGCTAAGCTCTACGAAGACAATCTTCTGAGCTTGTAGGGTTTTGTTTTGTTTTTCGTTGTTGTTTGGGGGTTTTCAATTGTGTGTGTGTGTGTGTGTGTGTGTGTGTGTGTGTGTGTGTGTGTATATATGTTGTGCATATTGTGTATGTATCTGTCTGTCTATGAGGTATATATGTGTGTCTATGGGGTGCGTGTATGTGTGTGTGGTATATGTGTGTGTGTTGGGATCTAGTTCCTTGTATGTTACCAGGAATACAAGCTCTTTCCCCTTCACTCTCCTCAACTTGATTTTGTTTGTTTGTTTGTTTGTTTTTACTTTAAATCTTTTCTTTTCTGTCTTCCAGAACAAACTTGGTTGTTTTTATTTGCTTCAATAACTAAAAGTTAAAGGTATATTCAGGGTAGCTCCTACTCACTTCCAGCTAACCAGCACATGGATATAGTATAAACCGAGGCAGGGATCTGTGTTGGTGACTGCATGTGTGTGTGTGTGTGTGTGTGTGTGTGTGTGTGTTATATGTGTAAGTATGCAGGTGCAAAAGCTCATAGACCCCAGGAGGCCATTGAAGGATGTTGGATGTCTACCTCACTACCTCTCTGACTTACTACCTTTAGATGGGGACTCTTACCTCCAGGCTAGGCTGGCTGGCCAGCAAGCCCCGGAAATTTCTGCTCTCTAATGATGGAGTTAACAAACACACAGCCACCCTGAATTTTTATGTGGGTATTAGAGATTCAAATTCAGATCCTCCTGTTTGTATGGCAGGTGCCCTTACCCACTGAGCCATGTGCCCATGGCCTTGGCGATAATTTTTTAAGGAGCTGAATCCTAACTTCTCTTGTAGAAATATGCCTTCAGTGTTTGTCTGGTGTTTGTGAGGCAGTAATAGTATAGTAGGAAAATGCTTTTCTGTTTCTCCACCACCATCTCTGTGGCTTTGCTATACAGTGCAGTGTTGTGCCTTTGTAGAACAGTGCTATGGGGAAAGCTATAAACTTGGTTCCTATCACTGTGTTTGCTGAGGAAAGCAAGCATCTTTCCTCTCTAGGTAGACAAGTAGCACGTTCCACAAAGGCAGGGACAGGGTTACGTTGTGCCTTGGATCATCCTGGGGTCCCCACGGGACAATGGATTGTTTCCTTTGGGTTCACTCCCAAATAAAACCCACTTATTGTTCTCCATGTATTGTGCCATAAGCCTCTGGCATGTCTCAACTATGATCCAGAATAAAGCACAGTGTTTTAGAAAAAAGAAAAGAAAAGGGACTGAGTATTATGGTATGGCTGAGTAGGAAGCAAATTATGTGCTGAGCAAATGGATTAGTAGATACCTCAAGCCAAAAAAAAAAAAAAAAAAAAAAAGTTGCGGGGGGGGGGGCATCACACGCCTTTAATCCCAACACTCAGGAGGCAAAGGCAGGTGGATTTCAGTGAGTTCAAGGCCAGCCTGGTTTGCAGAGTAAGTTCCAGGATAACCAAGGATACACAGAGAAATCCTGTCTCAAAAAAAAAAAGAAAGAAAGAAAGAGAAAAAGAAAAAAAAAGTCTCAGTCTGACTTTGTCCTCCACATCCAGCAGCCCCGGCACTTGAAACAGTGTTCATTGTCCTGTGGATGAATTTGACCCTGAGAAGGGGCAGGTTTGCTTCTGAAGAGAAAATCCAGCATCACATACTCTGAAAAGAATGTATGGAAAGAAAGGCAGTCTCCTTAACCCTCCTCAGAAAGATGGCTTTCTCAGGGAGCACAGCAAACCTCTCTCCGTGTTGTCTGTCCCCATGCTGGGGCCATTATTCCCACTTGTACTTGGCAGTGTAAACGGACACCATAGCCTGCATGAGCATGTGTATCCAGCCATCAGTAGGACCCAGACATGAACAAGAACTGAGGAGTCCATCCCTTCAGGTCAGCACAAGTGCCCATGTACAAATAGAAGGCCCATGAGTTGTCAGCAGTGCCAGTTCTGGGAGAGCTCCTGTCCGAGAATGAACCACTGGGTGCCTTTGTGGCTTCTGTCCTTCAGTGTCCCATTGCAGGAGCAACCTGTCCATCTCTGCCACATGCTCTGGGGATCATCGGCTTTTCTGAGGAGCACCCAGGATGTGCTCTGAGGTACCTTTGTAAAGTGTGCCATTGTAAAGTACTCTGGCCCAACGCTTCCCTCTGGCTGTGGCTCTCCTCAACGCTGAGCTCCCTGTTATTAGAGCTGTCTGTCACTTCCCAGGTCCTCCTGAGGTGACTGCTTCCCTTGCTTTCTTGTCAACTCCTTAATATTCACTGCTGTTTTCTTCTCCCAGTGTGGGCAGGTGCACATGCTCCTGCGGCCAACCAGGGTGCTGTGTGACTGCATGTGGACTGGCAGTTTCTTTCCTTCCACTATTCCCCAGTTTGACTGCTGCGGACTGTGAGTCACTGGTGGCATTGTTTTAATGGAGTAGCTGGATCCTAAAAATAGTCCAGGTACTCACGCAAACAGCAAATAAACCCTAAAAGTCAGTCTCTTAGCTACTAAGAGAAACATATCCAACGATAGCCACTGTTCAGTCTGGTAGAGACAAAACCAAACTCATCAAAACATAGGCGATCAGTGGTCTGAGTGAAGACCGCATGATGCTAGGTCTGTGGACCCGTTGTAGATAATAGCTCACTTCCTCTCTGTTCTGAAGTCAAAAGGCTCCCTCTAGAAAACTGTGTCAAACCACACTCGTTTGTATATGTCTTTTGACCAATGTGGTAGCATAGGACTGTAGTCCTAGCTACCTGGACAGTAGGATTGGTTCAGCCTTTGCAGTTTGAGAGGAGCCTGGGGATCATAGCAAGACCCATCTCAAAAACAAAACAGAAGAAATACGTTGTTCTTCAGACTTCACGATAATGTAAGTGTCCCTTACTTGAAAGTCTTATTTTGATAGCAGGGTGCGTTAGACCATGGTTATTATGGCTTAGGTTTGTGTCACTTTTCTTAAGGAGTCACCCAGGCTGACCTTGAGCTCTTGGCAGTCCTCCTGTCCCAGACTCCTTAGTGCTGAGATCATAGGCATAAGCCATAGACTTTATTGTTTAAAGTTTTCTATTGAGAGGCTGAGAGATAGCTCAGTGAAGCACAGAAGAACAGGCATGGTGAAACACATGTGTGATCTGGATACCAGAGAGTCAGAGACAGGTGAATCCCCGAGGTTCACTAGCTTGTCAGCCTAACCTACTCTACTTCCAAACCAGTTAGAATCTCTGTCTCAAAAAAATAGATGGGTGGATGGATGGATACATAGATAAATGGATGAATGGAAGGAAGGAAGGGAGAGAAGGAGGGAGGGAGGGAGGAAGGAAGGAAAGAAAGAAAGAAAGAAAGAAAGAAAGAAAGAAAGAAAGAAAGAAAGAAAGAAAGAAAGAGATAGATAGGTAGATGATAGATAGTGGACAGAGCCTGAGGAATACCCAAGGTTGTTTTCTTGATTCTGTGTGCACATCACACACACACACACACACACACACACACACACACACACTTTATTGTTAAATCTTGTACTCTTGCACTGAGGGCCAGTGAGATGGCTTAGCAGGTAAAGACACTTGCTGCCAAGCCTGACAAGGTAAGTTCAACCCCCAGAACTCACATGGTAAAAATAATTTCTACAATTTATTTTTACAACTATCTATCTGTCTGTCTCTGCCTGCATATGTGTGTGTGGTGGGGGTGTTTTGTGCAAAAGTCAGAGGACAACTTGTGGAAATTGATTATTTTTTACCATGTGATGGTGCAGGCCTTTAATCTGCACACTCAGGATGCAGAGGCAGGTGAATGTCTGAGTTCAAGGCCAGCATGGACTACAGAGCAAGTTCCAGGGCATCCAAGGCTACACAGAGAAACCCTGTCTCACACACACACACACACACACACACACACACAAATGAACAAAAACCTTGCACTGTGAATTAAATTCATTCTAACCGAGCAAGTATCAGTAGGCTGTCATTGACTACAGCCCTCAGTTTGCATTAGAGTTCACTCTGAGTTTTACCTTCTGAGAGCTTTAATAAATAAGCCTGTTGCCGCATTACAACACTGCCCAGAATAGTTTAACTAGTCTAAAAATCCTTTATGCTTTACATGCTTACCCCTCTCCGAACGTCACGCCTCAGAACACTCTGGTCTACCAGTCTTTACTGTCCCTATCTTTGCCCCTTTCCACAGTGGTCTACAGTTGAGATCATGAAGTGAGCCACTTGTCAGACTGGCTTCTTTCACTTGACAGCATGTATCTATCTGAGGTTTTCTTCCGTGTGTTTCTGAGGCTTTGGTGGCTTTTATTTTTTGTGCCAATGCTAAATACGAGATCTTTTCTTTTGTTGCTGTTTTTGCCAGCCTGTTTTGTTTTCTGAGGTAGGTATCACTTCATAGGCTAGGCTGCAAGCTTCTTGCTACAGCCTCACAATAGCTAGAGTTGCACACATAAGCTGCCACAGCTGATACTCTGTGTACATGCGCGCACATGTGCACGCCTGTCTGTCTGTCTGTCTGTCTTTACTAGGGATTGAAATCGGGGCCTCATGCAGGCTCAGCAAGCACTCTATCACCAAGCTACCCCTCCAACCCATAATGTTATGGCATATGGGATAGAAATTGTGTAAACCATCCAATGCAGAATGCTACAGCATCAGCTGTGTGGTCATTTGTTGGACAATGTCCAACAACCATGGATCCTCTGATGGGACCTTCCCACTGGAGAGCTCTGGAAACCATGCTTTGACCCATGGTTTAGTATTTGTATTTGGAGGGTTCCCAATGCAAGGATGTGAGTTTTCAGAGCAGGCCCCAAAGTGCTTCCACCAAAGGTGAAGTCTTGTGATTAGATGCTTTCAATAAAATGCTCACAGATCCTTTCACACTTTATTGAAGAGCTTGGTGGGGTTTATTAATGATTTTTTTTAAGAGATTTTATTTATTTATTATGTATACAGTGTTCTGTCTGCATGTATGCCTGTAGGCCAGAAGAGGGCACCAGATCCCATTATAGATGGTTGTGAGCCACCATGTGGTTGCTGGGAATTGAACTCAGGACCTCTGGAAGAGCAGCCAGTGCTCTTAACCTCTGAGCCATCTCTCCAGCCCCCTTATCAATGATTTTTAAACACTGCAACCAGTAGCTCAGTCACAGTACAGTCCCCATCAGTGTGGCGTGCTCTGGTTTGCTTCATGTTGGGAGCATATTCCTACAAATCCTTCTCTGAGGAAAAGAGCAGACTGAACATACAGGTAAAAGAGAATTCGTAGTTCCACAGAACAGGCAATCAGGAGTTCCCAGCTCAGTCATGTGACCAAAAGCAAGACTTACTCACTAAAAAGCAGCTTTCTGAGAAACTTGATGGCTTCTAACTCCAGGCAGAAGTTGCATCTAGGAGATGGTGTTAATTCGGGGTGAGGGAGGAACACTCAGAAAAACAGACGCCCTTCACATTTGTGAAAACAAGGAGTCTCAGGAAGGAAGAAGAGACACTTTTAAACAACAGACGTTTTGTTTCCCTTCTGCCCTGCTTCTGGTGAAACGTCCATCTGTGTATGTGTAGATGCAGCACTAATCTAAGATTGAAATATGCAACCGCACAGCATAACTATATGTGCGCAGTGTTTAGATGCAGTACTTGCTGACTAAATCATTGTGGGAATTCTATGCTGTTTTTCACATTGAAGAGCTAAATGCAATGTTAAAAGCTAGTCCTTAGCTGTGATATAAAGGTGGTTTATGGTTATGAACCTGGAAGTGAGGCCTCATTGCCTCCATGTCTGGCTTCCTCCATCCTGAATGGCAATTGGAGGAGATTGCTTCCAAGGAGTTAGGGTAGGAGGGTGTAGGAGAGAAGTAGGGGCGTGTGTGTGTGTGTGTGTGTGTGTGTGTGTGTGTTCCCCATGAGATAGGAGGGAAGTGAGAAGGGGATGGAAGGGCAGGAGGTGATCAGTCCCTAAAAATGAGAGGTACTCTCTACAAGGGACCTTTTAAGTCTCTTTAGAGTCTTAATCAAGACCATCCTGGAAAATGTTTGCGTCCGTGATAAGATGGAGAAAGGAAAGGAGGGAGAAAGACAGGGAAAGAAAAATTAAAGCAAAATCCCATGAAATTATGAGCAGCCCAGCGTCTGTCAGAGGAACTCTAAGGGAGACGGCTGTGGGCCAGACATAGACCCTGGAGGAAGGACCATTGTAATAGCTATGATTTAAATTTAAAAAAAAAATTAAAGTGATTTCTCCGTTGTCTTAAACAGTGCCCTCTGCTGGCCACCTCTGCCATTGCAGGGTTTTCCATTTAGAAGGAAAACAAACCATTCTTAGAATTTTACTGAGCATCTTTTGTATCATACAGCATCCAAGGCTACTAGGGAATAGAGGTACTTGGTTAGGGGAATAAGTGTCAGACATTAAGAGTAAAGCACAAAAACAGTGCATCGAAATGTATGCGTTCTGAGGAAAATACAGTGCCTATAAGAAGGAAGTGAGGGATGGATGGAAATTGTATGAGATAGAATGTCAGCGAGGTGCTGTCTGAGGAGATGGGGAGGCAGCGAGTCAAAAAAGAACCCCAGTAAAGGGAGCAGAGTGCACAGACTGGGTAGGATGCATGTGTCTTTGGAGTTAAAGGAACACAAAAAAGCAATGTTGCTGTATTTAATGAGGAGTAGTGCAGATGAATCCTGTGGAGCTTGTTCTGGTGGCATTATTCTCCAAGTGACATCCTGGGCTTGGCCAAAACTCAGGTGGTGAACATCGTGAGAACTTGTCTAGGCATTCTGGAAGAGGAGCCAGTAGAATTCATCTGTGACTTGGATGTAGGTAGTATGGAAGGAGGAAGGGAAGATACTGTGATTTCCAGGGTTTTGAGCAGAACAACTTGAAGAATAGGGATGGGGAGGGAACAAGGGAGGAGCCATCAGGAGGTCTGTTCCCCTCATATTGAGGTGGAGCTGATGGCGTGACAGGCAAATGGGTGTGTGGTCAGATAACTGGCTAGCCAGTGTGTAGACTATGTGCCCTGGGAAGGTACCTATCCCCAGAAGACAAGGACCTCCTATACCAGTCCTCTTTCATGGTCTCTCGCATTTAGTATATGCTCTCTGCGCACTCACTTAGTTGAAACCTCTGTAGCAGGAATGTTAAAAGTCACCTCTTTACTTTAATGTCACTGTTCACTTTATGTAGGTAAAGATCTGGAGAGTAAAAGAGAAAGGGAATGTTTGGTGATGGCGGCAGCGGCGGTGGGGAGGGTGTCTGGGTCCAAAAACCTAGATTCAGTCCTAACAATTATAATATTGGGAAAGTGATTTTACGACTTAAATTTAGAATTTAGAAAGCTGAAATGGTGCTATTTATCTCACTGGCATGTTATAAGCATTTAAAGAAATACTTTTGTGAAGTCACAGAATTTGACAAATAGTAGGCACCACTCAAAAAAAAAAAATTTAAACAGTTACATCCTTTTCTTCATGGAGCTCACCTAGCATCTTGGGCGAACCAATATTTAGCATGACTATGGCCAGGCTTCGAGTCACTGCAGAGCCTCACAACTGAACTCTAAGTGGGCATTTTCTCGTTGTTGTCTGGTCAGCACATGGTTTTAACAGACCCGTCTACAAAGCCGGCATTTAGTAAAATATTTTGAATGATAAATGAACTTTGTCTCATTAGCTTCTGCCCAGGGTCTGAATACAGAAAGCACAACTGTTATACAGTTAGCACTCTCATTTCAGAGTATTGCTGCAGGGCCGAGGCTGGTGAACAATCTCTTAATTTTTTTGTTCTCATCCAGCCCATGTGTGTCTGTGTTATGTCAAACACTCCCGGGGATCTAGGGAGATGGTTCAGTTAGTAAATTACTTGAATGAGGACTTAAGCTCAATTCCCCAGACCCATGTAAAAAAAGCCGAGTGTGGAGGCATACACTTGTAATCCCAGCACCGGGAAGGCAGAGATAGGATCCTAAAGGCTTACTGGTCAACCAACCTCTCCTACTTGGTGAGCTCCAGGCCATTGAGAGACCCAATTAAAAAGAAAAAAAGTGGATGGCTGCCATCAAGGTATCATGTCTAGAAGTTACCATTTCTCAACACTCCTCCCAGCCCCTGTCTCTTACATTCCTTCATCCCTCTCTTTCATGATGCTTCCTCAATGTTGAGAAGGGGCCTTACTTAATACAGATGTCCTGTTTAGGGCTGAGTACTCGGTCCCTGGTCCCTTATTTTCAACACTTTGACCTTCATACTGTTGGTAGCAGACCACTGCTGTGGTGGGGAGGGTGTGGCCCCTGGTAAATTTCCCATGATCCAGTGGATGGCCCCATACCTGTGCACATAAAGGGAGTACTACATGGTTTTAGTGGGTTATATAGTTTTAAAAGACATGAAGTTTGGAAGGAGGCATGTTGGGGAACGTGGGGGAGGTTAGAAGAAGAAAATGGGGACTAGATATCATCATATTTCATTGCATATATGTATGGAATTCTCCAACCTAGAAATAAAGAGAAAACTTAATGGAGATAAATTATCCAATGGGAGTGGGGGGGGGGGGGGAATGTCTGAAGAACCTGCAACTGATATTGAGCTCTGGCCTCTGTTCCTACATACATTCACATGCACACATACAAATGGAAAAATGACACATGGACCATTTTCTCATATTTCCTTCCTTCTCCCCCCCTCTGCTTCTGCTTCCACAGGTCAGCGTTGAAGTTTTGGTAGAGTATCCTTTTTTTGTGTTTGGACAGGGCTGGTCATCCTGCTGTCCTGAACGAACCAGCCAGCTCTTTGATCTGCCATGTTCAAAACTCTCCGTTGGGGACGTCTGCATCTCCCTCACCCTCAAGAACCTGAAGAATGGCTCTGTTAAAAAGGGCCAGCCCGTGGACCCTGCCAGTGTCCTGCTGAAGCACGCAAAGACCGACAGCCTAGCTGGCAGCAGACACAGATATGCCGAGCAGGAAAACGGGATCAACCAGGGAGGCACCCAGGTGCTCTCTGAGAATGGCGAACTGAAGTTTCCAGAAAAAATAGGATTGCCTGCAGCACCCTTCCTCACCAAAATAGAACCGAGCAAGCCCACAGCCACAAGGAAGAGGAGGTGGTCGGCGCCGGAGACCCGCAAACTGGAGAAGTCAGAGGATGAGCCACCTTTGACTCTTCCCAAGCCTTCGCTCATTCCTCAGGAGGTTAAGATCTGCATCGAAGGCCGGTCAAATGTGGGCAAGTAGAGACCGCGCGGGCAGCGGAGGCCTGGGCCTCATTTGCTGTCTGTATCCAGATTACTGTACTGTAGGCTAAATAACACAGTATTTACATGTTATCCTCTTTAGGTTTGTGTTCTAACCTTGTCATTAGAGTCAAACAGGTGTGTTGCAGGAGACTGGTGCATTTGCATTGTCTTCGAGTATCTGTTGAGGAGCTGGCAGGTGGGGAGGGTGGTCAGAACCATGGCCACAGAGCTCCAGGGCATCCTAGGCAGCCCTGAATGTGGCTTCATCAGCACCTGCCTTCTCCAGCAGCACGGAGCCGAGGGGCACCAGTTCCCACTGGTTGCAAGAGCAAATTCAGTGGGAAGCAACCTGCAAGGGTGTCTAGGTGCGTCCCTGCGAAGGGGTGCACGGGTGCCATGGTGGTGAGTTAGGGTCTCTTTTTCTCTGCCTCCCTGTCCCTCGCTTGCTCACTCTCAGCATGGGATTGGGGACCTGGGTTTCCTACATGCAAAGTCATCATCAGGAACCCAGCTTCAGGGCGTTGTAGGGAGGCATCAGATGGCAGATGGGAAACTAGTTTCAAAAGAACATGGTTCTCTCCAACATATTTTACAATAAAAAGCAACTTTTAATCATAGATATATATATATATATTTCCCCCCATGGGGCCTGACTGCACTGAGTTTTTATTTTTATTTTTAAGAGCAGCTGCCATGTGTGGGATTTCATTTCTGCTTTACCAGTCCAGTGACATCACCAGGTGTCAAGGTGGGCAGGGAAGTCCTTCCTCAGGCTACTCCCGGTCTGGCAGGCAGCAGTGGGGCTGGGAGACAGAAGGAACACCCACACTGGTTTCTGTGCAGTGTTAGGAAAACCAATCAGGTTATTTGTATTGACTTTTTGCTCCCAAGAGGAAAATGCAAGCTCCCCTCCCGAGAGAGAGCTAGGGCAGCTCTCAGGGCTGAGCTGACAGTGTCTGTTCTGTCTTTTAGGTCTAGTACTGTTTCTAGTTCATGACTATGGACAACTCGGGTGCCGCTTTTTTTTTTTTTTTTTTTTTCCTCAATCCCAGTGTGACGTGAGGAATTAGATGTGGAAGATGCACATCGGTTACTATCTCTTAACCAGTTAAAAATGCTGTGCAGACTTCTTAACCAAACATCTTGGTCTTTCATTCAATGAGTACTGTATCTTACTTTAGACTCTTTGGGAAGAAAAACAAACCTAAGTTGCTTTTGATGATTCTTCTTTTTTTTTTTAACACTGTAACTACAGTTCAGCTCTGCAAGATTGCGCACAAGCCAGCAATCGAAAGCTCCAATCTGGTTTAAAGGGATGAATGTGAATTATGAATTAGCACGTGACAATAGATGACCACCAAGTACTACCTGACGGCAGGCACTTGTCACTTTGATGTTGGAGAAAGAGTTAAAGGCATATGCAGAGTTGTCAGAGAAACTGAGAAAAAGAAACGGAGGAAAAGAGACTCTTTTGTCCAGTGTTTTTAGGGTGAACTCCTAAAGAACTTTGCGATTTGCACATCTTGAGTTTATAATTTGTGTGATATTCCTGCAGTTTTTATCCAATAACATTGTGGGAAATGTTGGGGGTGGGGGGTTGAACGAGCATAAATAAATGTAGCAAAATTACTTTCTAACCTGCCTAGACCCTAGGCCCTTCATAGAAGGTTCTGTTCCTTTTAGAGTTCATTTTGTCATCTGCCACCACTGTCACGAGAAGCCAGATCTGAGAGTTTTCTTCAGATTCATTGAGAGTTTTCCATATAGATATTTTATATATGTGAGCAAGTGTTTTCCCTTCTGGAAGAAAAACAAGTGTTAACATTATTGTTTTAGAATAACATGGTTTTGTTTTCTCTATTTGAAATCAAACTAAGATTTAATGTTTGGTACAAAAACCCGGAAAGGGTGTTTCATAAAGTCACAAGTTTTCGATCCCAGAGATAAAACTATCATTTGTGGGTTTTGATTGTATTAAACTGCTTTAAACCAAGTTTCATAAATGGGGAGAAGTTTTTAAAAATTCTTACTGGGCTGGCTGCAAATAACCTAAATTAAGTACTAGTTTGACTTTTCTTTTAACCATTAAAAAGGGGGGGGGGATTTCTTCCATTTCTCAAATTAGGAAAAAAAGAGATCTCTTCCTCTAGCAACCCACATGTTGGCTATCCAGTCTTCATTCACAGTGGGTCTCATTGGGACTAATGATTTCTTTCTTCCTTCCTTCCTTTCTTCCTTCCTTCCTCTCTCCCTCTCTCACTTTCTTTCTTTCTTTCTAACAGACCATTTTCTGGGATGTACCAAAAACTTTGAGTGGGTTTAGAATACCTGGCCTCTCCCTGAACTTCGTTCTCTCTCAGCATTGCTGTCAGAGCTGTGTGAGCCCATTCTCACTGTCACATTGCTTATGTAGTGCTGTGGTTTTCTTTTTTAATGTTTCTGTTCAGAGACCTTGCTTAATCTTCCACATATTCTGCTCAGGGTACTGGCACTTACTAGGTTTTCATTTTTCTTTTTGTTTTCTAACCTTTGATGGTGAGAGGAACAGGAGGCTGCCACAGAAGCACTGTGTGGCATTATTTACAATGGCCCCCGTGAGCTCAGAAAACACACACACACACTGCTTTCTGGCTAACTTCGAGGACTGAACTGACTCCTCTAAACCGACACTAAAGCAGGTGAACACACACGGTTCAGAGCAATAGGAATATCATAACTTTTGTGGTTCTATTTCAGGTATAGGAATTATAAAAAAACCACTGGTTCTTCTGAAGCATTTGTCCTATTTCATTCTCTCATTCTTAGCATGTGCAATACTTTGCGTGCCAATCGTGTGCTATCCAGTTAAAGTTCATTGCCTTTTGGCTTTTTCCTTGTTCTGTGGGTCAACCTGCCTTCCCCTTGCTGGCCAGAGAAAGGCCAGAGGGAAGGAGCCAGGAGAGACAAGCCTTCTCACTTTCCCCTTAACATGGATGCAGAGTACTGGGGTAGGGAGCCTACAGAGCCTTTGTGTCTGCCACTAGGACACAGCCAAGGAGACTAAGGGAAGCACCTTGAAGGCCCATCACTGCATTCTGTGAAGGCCCTTCATGCTGTAGTGAAGCTGGAATGCAGCAAGGAGGCAGACTGGTTCCTAGGACACACTGGGATCCATGTGGGCTGTAGTCAACCCATTTTTCAGTCTCCTTTGTGTCCTTGAGACTTTGATCCCCGCCTTTGTGCGCAAGCAACTTATTACATATGTGTGTGTGTTCTGAGCATGCCCATCAATGGCTTTGGAGGGGACCACCTGGCAACCACAGTCACCATTCCCTTGTGACAACTTTCTCTTCAAATAGGAAGAGCACACAGAGGCAGGAGTCACCTCTGGTTTGCAGACATTGGTGGGGCCCGCCAGGCTCCTGGAGCAGCTGTGGTCATCCTTCTCTGTAGGAGCACAGTGACGGCAGTGTCTTCAGTGTACTCGGTCAACCTCGTGCCTCTGTACCTATCATCTTTGCAATATTTACCAACAGCCGTCTTTCATTCTACTCTTTCCTGCTTCCCGTTTATAAACAAACAAACAAAAAAAAAAAACAAAACGAAACAGCAGGCCTTTTGCGTTTACAATGGAACACAATCACAAAGAAATTAGTCAGGGCAAAGAGAAAACATAGTAATATTACTAATAAGAAATCAACAAACAAGAACCTCTCTTTATAGGGACTTCTAAATACATAAAAATGACTGTTCCTTAGAATGTTTAACTTTAGAATCATTTCAGTTTGTCTGGGCCACCTTGGGGTCAGCAGGATGGGGTAGGGATTAGGGGAGAAAGGACACAGGATGCCACTTACCTCAAATCTTTTTTAAAGTGGAAATCCAAAATGCTTTTTTTTTTTTAATTTTGGACTTGCAGGATAATTGTCTGTGTTGGTCACATTTCACTTTTCTCAATTCATCCAACTCGTTTTGGATGGCCTGATTTTTTGTGGTGGTGGCAACAGAACGTCCTTAACTCTGAATCTTGACCTTGTATGTTTTCTGTTAGGTGACCTTGTTGGGTTCCTCTCTGCCCCCTTATCCCCACCAGGAATGGCAGCATCCTTCCTCCTCCCCTTCGAGGAACTCTGCAGAACCGTTCACACCTCTTACTCAGGGATGGAGCTGGTGTGTGTGTGGAACACATCCGTGTTCAGCAACAGCACTTTGGACTGCTCTGGAGTAGGGTTGTACAATTTCAAGGAATGTTTGGATTTCCCTGCATCGTGTGGATCGCTCCTCTGCTACTGCACAGATTGCAATATAATGCTACACGTTCAAGACAAGCAGTAGCTCCTAGTGATCAGAAAATCCATGCTTTGCACATAGTTTGATCTTTACTGAAATATGTTGCCAAAATCTGTTTTTGTTGTTGCTTTGGATTTTTCTTTTCTCTCTCTCTCCTTTTTAAGGAAACAATTGACAATACCCTTTAACATCTGTGACTACTAAGGAAACCTATTTTGTAAATGCTTTTGAAGACACTAACACCTATTTCAGACTTGGGTGAGGAGGCAGAGCTCTTGGGATAGAAAGCCAGACTTTTTGAGTTGAGTTGGTTGGCATGGAAACTGTTTCCTGAGCCACAAGCAACTCAACAAACTGGTCTGCCCTCTCCTGAACCCTCTGCACCTCCAATTTCCTAGTCACCCCCTTTGACTCCAGGGGTATAAGGGCCTCCAGTCTCCAGGGCCCAATCCAGTTTCTTTGGTGGTTGAGATGAAGGCAAGAGAATTATATTTTGTTAATTTAAATGTGGAGTGAAGGCCTTTGCTTCCACGGTTGTTTTGAAGCCAGAATTTCTGAAATAGAGAATTTAAGGAAAAATGGAGTACTGACTATAGAGAATCTACTTTTTTATAAAGCACATGCATATGACCTGTTGTGTTGGGTTGGTTTCCTCCCTTTTCCATGGACAGTGTTGTATTTCTGTTCCTATGGCAACTCCAAACAGTTTATACATCTCTACTCTGGAGCTGAGATTTCTCTCACATAGATGACCTCGCTTCAAATGTTACCTTACTGATAGGCTTTTTTTTTTTTTTCTTGTAGCACTATATACCTTGTGGGAAGTTTTTTGTTTTGTTTTTCTTTAAAGTACACCCAATTTGAGCAGCCAGGGGAGGGTTTTGTTTTGTTTTGAGGCACTCATTTTTGGGGAGTACAGACAATTTTTTTTTTTACTTGCACAAAAGAAAAATGAATGTTGAAATGATTCATTCAGTGTTTGAAAGAGACAGATCTGTTGAAACCGTGAGTTTCATATTTTGTGTGTAAAAAAAAAAAGAAAAAAGAAGAAGAAACAAAGGAGGGTTGAGAAAGTTACATGTTTTGGGGTTTTATTTTTCCTGTATATAGACATTTGTCGTCTCGGTGATCAAATTTGTGTGGTATGGCCTGGAAGAATTACAACATCAGAGGCTCTTCAACTAATACTATCTATACCTGTGCCTACTGCTCTGTTTTTCTTCCATGCGGCTCTTGTGTGGAAGATGGGAAACTCTGTATTCCGCTGTTTGAGGATACTGTCCATTCCTAGGCCAGAAATGCTTTCCTAAGTTCCCTTCTTAAGCCATTTCAACTTTTCTTTGGATGACGTCTGACATTTTTAGCACTTCCTGTTCCTATAAACCCAAAGAATATAATCCTGAACATGAAGTGTTTCTAAAAGGGATCCTCTCCTTTCCAGCAAGACAGGACTCATGGTGGGGACAAAAAAAAAAAAAAGTTGAGCCTTTCTTCTGCCTCCCATTCCACCCCTTATTTACATAGGAGTGAAACTCACTTTTGATTTGAATGCCTGGCTTTAGTTTTGGTGTTTCTCAAGAAAAGGCCAGACAAAATGCAGAGCAGTTTCTCAGTCATGTTTCTGTTTACCAGCTGGTCATCGTAGGGGCAGTAAGCAGACCCTCGATTTGATTCTTAAATTTGGGTTCACATCCCCTCCCTTACTGTGCAAGTTCTTGTAGCTGACATTCACCTGACAAGGGCACAGGGGAACACTGGCTTCAGCTTTTAACATCCCTACACTTGCATACAGGAGCTTCACCTGTATTCGAATTAAGTGTGTTTGGCCAATAGATACCATCTATACGATACCAGTCTCTAAGAACATCCCCAACACTTTTTATCTGAAAGGACTCAAGTCTTCCACTACAGATCACTTGGAGACTCCATCCACTCATGTTTTCTTCTTGTTCCTTTGCTGTCTGGATGGCCAATGGAAAGGCCTGTGTGGGAAGCACCGTTTACAGTAACCTTTACCAAGATAACATTCTGTCCCCTAGACTACCCAGCCAAGGTGACACTGGCTTAGAACTGTTGTGAAAGGTCTGTCACCAAGGTTGGTACATAGGTTTTCTCCAGTTCTTACGTGAGCCACCTACTCTCAAGTTATTCTCTAGTCCCACAGTGGGATGAACTGTTGAGTCAGTGAGGTGTAACCTTGACAACCCACCATAGTCCCATCCCTGACTACTGCCCCCCTCCCCAAACCTCACTGCTCAAATGTAATCCCAGGTAGTGTCAGCTGAAGGAGGGGGAGGTTGCAGTACAGTCCTGTCAGTATTTGTGGTGGCCTTTCAATAAGACAGTCTGCATCTCTAATCAGTGGAGTCTTGGCCCTGAAGAACCTGAGATCGGCACCAGAGAAAGTTTTAACTTCAGGTTCCCAAATCCTCCAATTTCCATTCATATGCCTCCCCCACAGACAAAGAGGAAACAGACACCAAAACCTGGGCTGAGGGTATTACCTTGTGGAGAACTAGGGGAAAAAAATGTTTTTTGCACCTTATTGAGAAGAAACTTTCAAGTGCATACATAGTTAAGAGCTTTTATTGTGACAGAACTTTTTCCATATGCGTGCATACTCTCTGTAATTCCAGTGTAAAATGTTGTACTTGCACTAGCTTTTTTAAAACAAATATTAAAAAATGGAAGAATTCCTATTCTATTTTCTAATCGTGGTGTGTCTATTTGTAGGATACACTCGAGTCTGTTTATTGAATTTTATGGTCCCTTTCTTTGATGGTGCTTGCAGGTTTTCTAGGTAGAAATTATTTCATTATTATAATAAAACAATGTTTGATTCAAAATTTGAACAAAATTGTTTTAAATAAATTGTCTGTATACCAGTACAAGTTTATTGTATAATACTCGTACTAATAATAAAATAACAGTGCCAATTGCAAACCCGTGTCTTCGCCTTCTGTCAGGTTCCTAAAGAAAGCAGGGCTGAAAAAAAAAAACAATGCAAGTTCCTCTTCACTGTCTCTACCTACGGTGTCCTTTCAGTGCACCCTGGGGAGACTGGTGGCAGGGAGCAAGATGGAACATAAATGTCCCTAATCTGTCATCTATCTGCTCAATATTCTAGGTTTTCCTTCCCAAAGGATTGGCAGCTTTGCATTTCACGTGGCATTGCCAGTGCAGTCTCTTCAGCTTTGCTCCATCTGGTAAAGTGATCTGGAGTTGGTGAATGTGTTTCCCTGCAGCGTGTGCTTCTAAGAAACCTGTGGAGAAATGGTCTTGCAGCACGAGAAGCCTCCTCCATGTCTGCGAGCGCTGTGCAGGTTAGTGTTGGCTGAGCTTTGGAAAGACATGGGGTGGTGGTTGTGTGGGAAAGTCCCGCCTCCAGGAGCAGCAATCCCCAGGTTGCTGGGCCCCTGCCCCACCCCAGCTTCCATCCACCCATATGCCTGTGGTGTTGTTCTAACTGAAAAGTGGAGCCCACACAGGGGAGAAAGAGAATGCCATAAATAGTTCAGGGTTCTCACTTGGCCAGGGAAGAATGGGAACTCGTTGCTTCTATTTTCTTCTTCTATTTTTTGAGCTATCCAATTAGGACTTGTCTCAGTAAATCAGGCAGCCTAGGCTACGTAGTAGTATGTGGCTCCTGAAACAAGGATGCGGGGTTCTACACACTGTATTTTAGTGTGTGGGAAAATGAGTGTCATTCTAGGAAGCCTCAATGGACCACAGTCTAGAAAGGCTGTTCCTGGTCTGCAGTGGGGAAGCCCCCGCCTGCTCACTTGGTTAGATGCTGGTAACAGACTGCTTATGGCTAGGATAGCTCAAAAGGCTGAATAGGAGAAATACGCAGTTGGCTGAGGCATCCCTTGAATCTCTAAGAAGCAGTGCAAGACTAAAGGTACCAAGTCCACTCTACCTACTCTAGGGTGTGCTAACCTTTCCAAAGAAAATGCTCCCCTGTACCTATCACAGGCAAATGGCAACATTTCTCTCTGCTTCCCCATCTGCACAGATGTGAGCAAACAGCCTTGTGCTCTCGTAACCACAACCAGTTCTGCCACCCTACCTCGCCCTCCATCCCAGGGAGCCCCATGCATGGACAACAGGCCTTCTCTGCCCATGCTATGTTTGCTGCCTGGACTGATGGACCTTCCCACAGTGGGTCCCCTCTTAGGCCCATTTCTATCATGGACTTGCTCCAGCAAAGGGAGTGTGTATTCTTTCTTTTTATGAAGCCTCTGCTTCAAGATGATCCTGGTGTCTGGTAGTTTGGCCTTCGTCTGCTTAGAACTAGGTAGCAAGGGGCCCGCCTTTGGCTAGGTAGAACCACATAGTTTTGGAGTCTGAAAAGACCCTTACAGAGGAAAAGAGCAGAGTGCATGTGTTACTGCAGAGGAAGGAAAACAGAAGCCCAGGGCACAATCATCCTAAAGCAGCCCCCATGCTGACTCTGTGATATGGCACCCTTAGGGCAATGTCCCTACAGTGGCATATGTTACAATCTTAACACAGGGGCCATGAAGCTACCACATGAAGGACACATGTGGTAGCTCATTACAGCACCAGAAATTTGGAGGAAGGCACAGGTCTTATCAGACCTACTGCTGCTAGCCAACTTTAGTGAATTTAAGGTCTCTTTCTCTTCTCACTTACTCTAAGCTCATTAAACTGACTTTGGGACTTAAATATGAAACACATGCTCTGCCGGGTGTACCAAGAGAGGAAGTAGGGTCCTCCAGACAAGTACCGCATCTTGTTTGCATTGAATATCCTCTTTTGCAATGACTTTTGTGATGATTAGTCTTGTCAACCTGATTAGATTTAGAATCTCCAAGGAGATACAATTATTGGTGTGTCTGTTAGAGTGTTTCTGGAGAGGTTTAACTGAGAAGGGGGAAACCCAACCTGAAAGTGAGTATACCATCCAATGGGCTGGGAACCTGAACTGGATAAAGAGGGCGGGGAAGATGGAAAACCAAATGGAACGTGAATATTCATTCACCTCTCTGATTCCTTGGTTTGCAGAGCTGTAAGCAAGCACCCTTGCCTTCCCAGTCACAACTGCCAGCCACTCCCACCCTTCCCTACCATGATAGACAGACAGTATGGCTTGAACTTGGAGCAAGAAGAAATCCTTCCCCCCTAAATTGCTTCTTTCAGTAATTTGGTCATTGTGATGAGAAAAGTAGTGACCACATCCCATCATACAGCTGTCCCAAGTGCAGTCATTCACATTTCTACAGGGGTAATTCTTCAGGGCCTTGGGGTGGGGGAAGGGGTTGGAGAAGGGTTCAGAATGCAAACTTCTCAAACTGTAAGTATAGTCTTCAAATACCAGACTAGAAATGGGCTTGCAATCTCCCATGTACTGATGTGGCTGGGTCTTTCCTGCAGCATCAGAGACAGTAGACACCAATTAACTGGCCCTCACCCACCAATACCAGTCCTTCCCTGCCATATCATATTTGCTTCTTCAAAGAAAACATACTCCTGGGCCTGCTGATAAGCCTCATTAGGAAAAACGACCTGACCCTCATGAATGCCAGTGCTTTGACATGCTGCAGGACAGTTCAGGGCTAAGGAGACTCCAAGACATAGTCTCTCTTACCAGCCACCCTACTGCAGAGTTATATGGTTCTTCCTAGGAAACATTAATACAAGGGACTTTCTTTAACTCATATGCTAAGCCCCTTTAAGCTGCAAAGCACTTGGTTTGCAGCAAGACTTCTTCATAGCCTTTTCATAAAACATCTGTGGGACTTCAAGATGGCCTGTGACCTCTTGCAGTGGGGTTACAGCCTAGCTGAGCTGAAGGAGGAGGATTGCAAATTTGAGGTCAGCCTGGGCTGATAGCTAGATCCTGACTTTGAAAAAAAGAGAGAGGCCATCCCTACATGTTGAGATGGAGAAAGGAAGAAAAAGGGGGTTGGGGGTTGTGTTTGTGACAAAACTACACAAAAAAAAAAAAAAAAATCCAGGACAGGACAAGCCTGCTAGCTACAAGCAGCTGCAAACAGTCAGGAGACAAGTTAACTGGGTGGGGCAGTTCATGTTCATCAACCCTGCCCACTGCAATTTTTCTTCCCCCTGCAACAAAAGCTGGAGGCAGTAGATGGGGTATGAGCTACTTCGGCTCTTGCTCAGTCTCACGTCATACTCCCTCCCAGGCCAGGGGCCTTGTATGTTAACCATTGGAGGGTGACTTACCTGGCTGGGAAGGCTTTCCCAACTCTTGTGACTCTATACAACTGTGCTCCTGAACATGCAAACTCCAGCACTCACTCAGTCAAGATCATAGCATTATATTAAAAGTGGGACCATTGTCCTTTAGAAAGAAAACAAAGGTGGAAGGAAAGGGTGCAAAGGTTGGTTGAAACAGCAAGGTGATGAGTTCTAAGTGCTGACCCAGGGCCCCACGAGCACCCGGCTTCTGGGCTCTCCACACAGGTACTAAGGGCAAGCCCCAAGGCCTCTGCGTGCAAGATCAGGACAAGGGCTCATTGTCAGCGTCAGTGGTGGCAGCCAGCCTGCTAGGACACACAAGGAGGGGATGGAAGAAGCATGGCAAGAGGTGGCTTCCACTCAGCCCAGCACTTCTGCATCGTCAAGGTTAACCGAACACTGTGTTGTGCTGTTGGGTCACCCTGATGAACGTGGCCCTCCTGCTGAGCTCTTTGAGCTTGGCAGCCCCAACATAGGTACAGGTAGATCGCAGTCCTCCCAGGATATCCAGAATGGTGCTCACTACGTCCCCTTTGTAAGGCACTTCCACAGTCTTGCCCTCAGAGGCCCTGGGGGTGGGGGGAGGGGAACAAGAGGAGTGGGAGGGTTAATCCAGTTTGTTCTCCCTTAATAACCCAGGTAGAATTCTCCCCACTATAACTTTTATTTCTCTGA
>CAJQZJ010000590.1:186815-223510 GCA_907164525.1 Lophiomys imhausi
GCTTGACTGTAGAAGAGATGTTCTATCAACAGGGTGGTGCTCCACCCACCCTCCCATCCCTACCAAGTCCCTAGCTGATGATGTATTCCTCTAACCCTATAGGAACTTCCCTGCTCACCAAGGAAAGAGAGGTCTAGGTCGGCAATATGAGATAGATGTGGAGACACCCCGCCACAGTCCCCAATAGTGACATTCTCCTCAGCAATGTACCTCCGCTCTTATGGTTCCTATTCAGGAACCATCCACCATCAGGAATAGCCAAGAGCCTAATTCCTCCCAGGGGAAAACGGACTCACTGGGTTGCCTCATGGTACCACTTCCTGCTACAACCCCTCCATCCATTCTTTTTCTGGAAGCAGATAAGTCAACAGCCTAGCTCTGCCAAGACAGGGTAGGTAAGTCCTTCATAATTCCTGCTCTACAATCAATGTCTGTCAGAGAAACGGGGCCAAATGGCTGAAGATTGATGCTATAATGTATGGAGAGAAAATGGGAACTGTCCAGGCAGCCACTGGTATGTCATTTCTTAGTTTTGGAAGCTGCAGGCCCTGCACTTCCTATATAATCAGATATATTTATCCCTCTCAGGTCTCTGAGGTGGCTGAAGGATAGCTAGAGTCTCATAGTTAAATTTTGAGTTGTTTAGGAATCAAGAGGGTGTTCTGGATCTAAGAAGATATTTTTAAAATTGTGAGGCAAATTAGTATGAAAGCTGAGTTAGATATAGAACTTTAAACTCATGGAGAGGGTTAGATAGTAGAATGTTAAAGTCAGGTGCCAAATACATATGGACTGGACATTGGGAATGTATGCTAAGCCATATAACTCTTATAATTGTGGCCTATTTATTTCTGTTGTTTTGTATTGTATTTATAGTTATAAGAAAAAGAACCATTTTTTGGACTGAAAGGGAGAGCTGTTGGGATGGGGGGAAGAAATACCTTAAACTAAAAAAAAAAAAAGGGAAGAGGATGGGGGTTGAGGGGGAGGAGGGTGGAAGGGTGGGACTGGAGGGGGGAGTAGGGAGGGGATTGTGATTGAGATGTAACTTGAAGAAATAAAAAAAATAAATTATTAAAAAAAAGAAAAAGCATAGAGCTTTACCTTCCTAAGCACCAGCTCTATGGATGCTATGTGTCCTCAGGAAAAACACCATGGACAATACAGGTCTGCCTATGACGTGTGAAAAGTTCCCACATGGAAGATGCAGTAGCTGAGCCCCTTCAGCCTGCCTGCCCTTTGCCAGGGATGTCCTTGGCCAGCTTCCACCACCCACTTGCCCCCACGTATCACCACACCCACTGCTCAGAGCCAGAGGTGAGAGCTTTATGGGTCGAGAGAGAACCCTCGGGACTTCGAGTGGCACCTCCACATTTCCAGAGCCTCACTTAGAAATTCAGGCTGGGCCTAATACGCAACATTGTTTCCTTGTCCTTCGTCCTAAGGCCACCAGAAAACAGTTTGTATCACAAGTCAGACCTTCATCCTGCAAAACAGAGACGCCGTCTGCGCATGCTTTCACGGCACCATTACAGAAGGCAAGGCCCAGGCAAATCCTAGTTAAGTACCCAAATTCTAGACCTTTCGGTGCCAAATCATTAACTAGAAAAATTGAAACTCATTGTCTAGACTTCGAAAAAGATAAATTTGTCTCCTCCTAACATGTGTGCTCCCTGTCACCTTGCATGAACTCCAGCACCTTAAACCATTGGCTGGATAATGGGCTGCTTGGTGGCTGGGACAGAGTGCAAAGCTCAAGAAACCAGGGTCACTGACACATCCAAGATGGCTCCGATATCAGAACTCTGTGACCTGAGAGACACATGCCTGTGTATGCCCATGACGGTTGCCATCATAGACGGTTCATGACCTTCCCAGGTTCTTTTCTCTTTGCTAAGGTGATGTCATCTTTTGTGAGTAATTCACTATGGAACCCCAAAGTCTGCTCAGCTGTAATACCCAAGTAAGTGCTAATGATTGACAAGCAGCTACCACAGCACTAATAACCAGGAAGTAGTTAAACACCAGGTCAGAGTAGGGAGCTGTAGTGAGACGATCACCCTGGTAAGGCTGCAAGGGTATGAAAGACACCAGCAGGCTAAGCCGGCAATGCTCTGGCTAACCGTGGATGGAGGTCCTACTTCCTTCACCATCCTAAATGAAGACCTCTAAGATCTGAACTCACTTCCAGAAGTGAGGCTCAGTGTTCCTATGACACCTCCACCCTGCTGAATGTCCCCAGATGGCTTCTCCCTCAGCTCCTGGCATCTATATTGCTGCAGCCTGCCCTGCTTTTCCCTGTTATTGGGGGAGGACTCTGCAACAGCTGGAAGTGGAGGGTGGGGGGATGTACTGTAGATGGAGTATGGAGAGGCCATCTCAACCGTCTGGCTCAAATTTCTTCTTGGCCCAGAACGGCCTCCACATGGCCCTCAAAAGGTGACTGTGGCTGCCAGAGGAACAGTGAGCTTCTTGGCCAGAGGTCCAGGTACTATGGCAGAAAGGGGCTCTGTAGTGACAATAAGGAGTGTGCTCCACTTCCCACTGTGGCCTACCCCTATACCTCTTTTCCACCCAGCTCCCCCTACCATCACACTGTGTTTATCAAGGTCCCCATTGAAGAGAGATGAGCAGGGAGAAAGGCAAATGCAGTCAGTCAGCTTGCCATACTTGAGAAAATTCCCACAACTACTGCCACTGCCTCTCAGCAGAGTCACGTGATTGCCCCGTATGCAATATGTCAGAATTTCATACCCTCCGTAAAACAAAACACTTCTGACTGTGGGGCAAGTGTCTGGGCACAGAGGGTATGAGCCAGCAACAAGTAGGCTTCCTATCCTTGTGTGAGGCCAGAGCATTTTAAGCACGTGAGACTTTCAGCCATGTTTCCTTCGTGTAGCTCATCCTCAGAACTGGCTCTAATGAGCTGCAGTGGCAGGGTCTTGGGAACAGGGCTATGTGCTGGGTCTGTTCTGGCCTGGGCCTCTTAGGTATACATAAGGCTACTCTCGAAGTGAACAGGAAAGACCAGGTGGCGCTGGGGAAGAGTGTGGATTTTAAAACCATGCATCAGCCTAGACTCCCGATTCTGCAGTCAGGTGATCTGGTTAACCAGCTGAAAACACTGCCTGTGTCAGCCGCCAGAGAGCCTGGCGGCAGGTGACCAGCCTAAATGAAGTACTTACTGTAGGCAGCAATGTCCTCTATGAAAGGCCCTATCTGTTTGCTACACAGTGAGAGGCCATTCTTCATCCTGGGACTTGCAGAATGAATTATCTTAGGCCGGAGATGAGGGAACAGGGGTTATTTATCGAGGGCTCTTTCAGGACAAGGCAATGTTCATATACAGTCACATGCGACTGGGCCTTCCCTTGCCAGACTTACACCTATAATCACACCTCCAACTTCTGCACACTTACTTTCATAGCTAGCCAAATGAAAGTCAGTGCTCTGCACAAAGATGCTGGGTATATTTTCTAGTCCCTCCCTTAAGGGGACCATAACACAGAGTAGCTAGCCAGACCAGTGGACATAGCCTAAGCCAGGTGGTGGTCATACCTGTATTCGGCGACACCTCCTGCGTGTTTCCTCATGGCTGTGTCCGAGCTCATACCATAGAAGAGTTTCAGCTTCTGCCCGTTCCTCTCGATCACCTCTCCTGCACACTCGGTGTGGCCTGAAAACATGCCTCCCAGCATGACAAAGTCTGCACCCGCTCCTGCGTGCCAACAAGTGGGAAAAAGGACAAGGCAGGGTGATCTCAGAGAATATAAATCTACAAAGAGGGTCTTGTCCACGGCACCCTCTCTGACTCTGAGCACAAAATGGCTCAGCTTCCTTCTATGACCTCAAACTGCAGGAAGTCAAGGACACTGAGGGTTGGAGATAGGGGGACAGTCAGCTCTGCCTTGAAGGGATCAGTGACTGGCTATGAAATCTTCCAAACAGATTTTGTTCCTTTAGTTCCACAAAAGCATGAAGAATTGCACACATCTTAGCACATCGCCTGACCTTCAGTTCAGTATAATGACTGAAGGCTGGGAGTGCAGCTCAGTTTGATCAAGTGCTTGCTATCATTCAGGAGGTCCTGGTTTTGATCCCAGCAGTGCATAAACCAGGCGTGGTAGCACATGCTTGTAATCTCAGCACTTGGGAGGTGAAGGCAGGAGGGGGAGAAGTTATTCAAGGTCATCCTTGGCTACATGGCTAGCCTGAGCTACTTGAGACCCTATCTCAAAACCAAAACAATTCAACAAAATGTTAAGTGACCTTTATATGCTGTTCTTGGGTAACTATGGATGTCAAATGTGAGGCACTGGAGTTGAGCTCATGTGTTGCAAGCTAACACCCTATCCCTACGCCTAATTTCCTAAAATGATGGACTCTGGAGGACTCTGGGAAATCATGCAGGTTACACACATTTGTGAAGGTCTCAGTAGCCCTGGAAAAAACCCACACTTGTTCTTTCCCCATGTGATGCCCTCAATCAGGTTGTGGTATGACAGCAAGAAGGTGCTCTCTAGGAATCAAGCAAGTGCCACTGTGCTCTCAGGCATCCCAGACTTCTCAGTCATGAACCAAATTAAATTCTGTCAACTAAAAAGTGGGCTAGGAAGTGAGCCTGAGCTGCTAATAGGGATTTCTCACCCTGAGTCTCTGAAGGTTCCATTTAGAACTAAACTGGTCGCATAACAGGGCGCTGAGTAATCAGGGGGAAGGGACAGATCAACAGCAGTCTTGCTGTCTCTTCTGGGGTCATCTGGACCCTTCTAAGGAACTTCCCCACCCTGGGTATGCACTGAGTGAGTCTCACTCTGAGCAGGCCCTTGGTGAGCACAGACCCAGCATGGACACCACAACATACTGTCAGCAGCTCCCATGCTGACTCCTGCCCTCCTGCGGTGAGTTTAAGGAGACAGTGGAACTACTCGTCCGGCCAGACCTCCAGATAAAGAGAGTCAACAGCAGGAACCCTGAGCACAGATCTGTTAAACACAACTGCTTAAAGGGCTTCCCAGTGATTTTTATTTCTCAACACTCAAATCGCTTCCCAACTGGCTTTTTTTCCTAGGCAAGGTCTCTCTTCTCTCTCACTCTCTGGTACATGCAGGACTACACTTACCAGTGCAGGGAGAATGTCCGAGGAAAGCCAAGCCTGGGAACAAGGTACTTTCCAAGAGACAGTTGCTTTTAAGTGTGTTCAGCTCCCACTTTATGCTGTGGGCTGTGAGAGTTACCAGGAGGAAACCACATGCTGAGTGATGCTTAAATATAAGGCCAAGGCCATAGTTACTAGAGGGCTGGTGTTCTCCCTGCGCTGAGCTGTAGGACCTTGTCATTCATTCCTGGGTCCTCTGTCCCCTGGACCACAAGACAGGCAAGATGGAGTACATGGAGGATTTATGTTCCCTTCCACAGCTGGCCTAGGGTCAACATCCTTTTTTATGATACAATTTGGGTCTTGAAGAAACCTTGCCAGCAGGAACACCATCCACATCCTCCTCTGCCCCTACTTATAAAAATGGAATACTACTCAGCTATTAAAAACAGGAAATCTGTCACAAACTAATTAGGATAATTAATAAATACAAACTAATAGTCATTCAGGCATGTCATTTTCTTAGGTACTAGCATAGTTTATCACAGATGTTTTCTAAGTTAATCAGAAATCAAGTTGCTAAGAGACAACCAACATTTGCTTATCCAAATATATGGAGATAGGTGGTCTTCAAAAACCTCAAGAAATTTATAGAATATGGCATTCAAAGATTTTTTTCTTTTTTCCTTTTTTTTTTGAGACAGGGTTTCTCTGTGTAGCCCTGGCTGTTCTGGACTCACTTTGTAGACCAGGATGACCCTGAACTCACAGAGATCCGCCTGCCTCTGCCTCCCGAGTGCACGACCATGCCTGGCCAAAGATGTTTTCTTAACAAGATTTTTTGATGTTGAGAGACATACCAGCTCCTGACAGCACCCCCCATTCTACTCCAAGTAGATGATGAGCATTGAAGAATCTCCATTTGGAGATGGTTGCATTAGTGTCAAGCTTGTCAATGGGCAAGAAAAATCCCTTGTTTCAACTGTAGGCAGAATGCTGTCTGAAAAGAACAAAATTTGGAAGCAGGTAAGTCAACAGACTCATTCTGCCAAGACAGGGTAGGCAAGTCCTTCATAATTCCTGCTGTACTATTAATGTCTGTCAGAGAAACGGGGCCAAAAGGCTAAAGATAGATGCTCTAATGTATTGAGAAAACTGTCCAGGAAGCCAGTTATCTGTCATTTCTTAGTTTTGGAAGCTGATGGCTCCATACTTCCTGTTCATTCAGATATATTTATCCTTCTCAGGTTTCTGATATGGTTGAAGACTAGATAGTTATAGTCTCACAGTTAAACTTTAAGTTAGTTAGGAATTAAAAAGATGTTCTAGATCTAAGAAGATGTTTTTAAGTTGGTAATGCAAGTTAGGGTGGAAACTGAGTTAGGTATAGAACTTTAAACTCACTGAGATAGATAATAGAATATTAATATCTGTTGCCAAATATGTATGGACTGAACATTGGGAATATATGTTATACCTTATAATTTTCATAATTGTGGCCTAATTATTCTTATTGCTTTACATGATATTTATTGTCATAAGAAAAAGAGCCTTTTATTGGACTAAAAGGGGGAGCTGTTGTAGGGGGGAAGATACACATTAAATTTTTTTAAAAAGCAGATAGGTGGGTGAGAGGGAAGAGGGTAGGAGGGTGGGACCAGGAGGGGGAGGAGTGAGGGGACTATGATTGAGATGTAACTTGAAGAAATAAAAAAAATGTTAAAAAAAGAAATAAAATAAAAAAGGTTCTTAAAAAAAACAGGAAATTATGAATTTCACAGGCAAGTGAATTGAACTAGAAAAGATCATCCTGTGTAAGCTAACCCAGACCCAGAAAGACACATATGTTATGTATCACTCATAAGTAGATACTAGCCATATAGTACAGGACAACCATTCTACAACCCACAGATCCAAAGAAGACAGGAACCTAGTACAACTATCCTTTGAGAAACCCCACCCAGCAGTGGATGGAAACAGATGCTGAGACATACAGCCAAACATTAGTGGAGCACTGGGAGTCTTGTACAAGAGAGGGAAGAAGAATAGAAGGGTCCAGAGTACACAAGAACTTCACATGAAGACCAACAGAACCAACCAACCTAAACCCCAGGAGGCTTACTGAGTCTGAAGCACCAACCAAAAAGCATATATTGACTGGACCTGGGCCCTCTACACAAACATGGCTGATAGGCAGCTTGGTCTTCATGTAGATCTGTTAGCAAGTGAAGTGTGTGTCGGGGGGGAGCTGTCTTTGACATGGACTCTGTTGCCTGTTCATGGAACCCTTTACCCTAGCTGGGCTGCCTTGTCTGGCCTCAGTGGAACAGAATGCTCTTAGCCCTGATGTGACTTGCTGAACCGGGGTGGGTTGATGAGGGGAGGTGGTCCCCTCATCTGAGAAGGAGAGGGAGAGGAGGAAGAGGTTGGGAGAGTGGAACATGGTGGGACTGGGTAGGGAGGAGGGAGGAGGCTGCAATCAGGATATAACTTGAATAAATAAATTAAAAACAAAACAGAACAGGGGCTGGCAAGATGGCTCATCCCCCAGACCCCACAAGGTGGAAGCAGAGAATTGACTGCTATAAGATGTCTTAGGCACATGGCTTCCACATGCATGTGCCTAAGATAAAAAGTTTTCTAGTACAAGATGTACATGTATATGTGTGGTGTAGCGTACTGTAGTGTACCACTTAACAGTTTGGAGCTGGGCAGCTAGTTCTGGTTTCTATATGCTTTGTGGAAAGTAAGAAGCACACACGGGCTCCACAGCTTTATTTTTACCTCCCTGGCCTTTTTGTTGAGATGTGGGTGTGCAGCAAAAACCAGGACCCCAGAGGCCCTACAGCAAAGACCCTGCTGGGTTACAGTGGGCACTGCTGCCCTCTAGTGGGAAGCAGGCTGGTTAGCCTCCAGCCAGGACTGGGGCCAGCCATGCAGGAATTGGGGACTCTTAGTCAGGGGGCTGCTCCAGGTTGAGCCAAAACAGCCCGGTGGTCTCCACACAGCAGAACACGTACTGTACAGGGTCACAGGTGCCCTGGGCATTCTCTTTCTCAATGAAAACATCACAATTTGACTCACTCCTGGCTTGTATGACATCATTCCAGATCTACCTTCTGAGTACCCCGCTTGCTCTGCTACAGACCCCAACCAAAACTGAGCCAGGATTTTGTCAGATGGGAATGAAGTCCTGGCAAAGAAAACTCCCGATAAGCCCAGAAGCCCCTCAGGGATTCCCTCTTCCATCTGGTTCTTCCAAGCTGCCCAGAGCCCCTCCTTCCCTGTCAGCCTCTCTTCCCCCTATGGCAGGGCTATCCCTGGTACTTACCAAAGGCTTTGGCGACATCTCCTGGACAAGTGCAGCCTCCATCCTTCAGAGCAAAAAAGAAGAGATTATCAGCAAGGTGGGAACAGGTCGTGCCTCCTCATCAGTGAGGATGAAGTGATCAGGAACTACCTCCCACCTTTAGCCAAGCAACTGGCCCAACAGCCTGGAGGCTGGCTTTCTAGCATTCTGTTCCGACCCTTTGCACTTGTGCCTTCTTCGGCACCCCAACCCCATCCTTACTCTCTGGTGGTCAAAAGCTGTAACCCTTGCCCATCCTCCCTCTGGGTTCAAGCACCTCTGTCAGGGGAGGAAGACTGACTGCGTCAGACTAGCCCCTGTCCTCTACTAGCTTATTACACAGCATGCCCAGCCACTCCATGGTCCCTGCCCCTTTCCACTGAGAAGCTGCTTCTCTCTCCCTGCCTGTAGAGAGGTGAGATTTTAGTCTGTGCGCTAGATTATTTTAAGAGCTGAGAAAAGGGCATGGAGCTGGCTCCTTTATCTTCTCAGCTGCCTTGTGTCTCCAGTCCATCACCATCATGTCCTTAAAAACAAGTGCTCACTGCCGACATCCACTCTATCCACATGGCACAGGCTGGCCTCATGGGCAACATGAAAAGCTGCAACCTTAGGCTATAGTAACTGGTTCAAAGTTCCTAGGATACAGCGTTCAAATGTTTCCTCATTAACGAGACCCTAAATGCCCAGGATGCTACTTGCTATTCCCAGCAGAGCCTGGGTGATACAGGGTGATAGTGCTCTGGAGGGCCAGCAAAACACAGAAGGATATCCTAGGAAGCAAAAAGAAGAGATATGGACGGGTAGAACAAAGCAACAGGGATGTAGTCAAGACTCAGCCTGGGCTTAAGAAACACAAAGACTTCAGAAGGAAGGGCCTCTCCCCAGAAAGTGGGAGCCAACTATGTGGAACTGGACATTTGGGTTAGGAACAGAGAACACAGAACGCTTGTGGGGTAACTCGGGTGACAGTTTGCAAGACAGAACCACACTTCTATGCATGAGTGGGAGACAAGGCCCTTCACAAAGAACATATCACCCCAAAAGCACTGGACTCTGTGGCTCGACACCCTTCTGTTTCGCTGGAGACAGGGGTCTCACTGTGTAGCCCAGGTTGGCCTCAACCTCCTGAGTGCTGGGATTACAGGCCTGGGCACTCTACTCTGCTCTTCGCTTTCTCTATCTCTTCATGTGCCTCCCCCCCCCACACACCCCAAGGAGGAGGATTCAAATCCTGCTGCTTAGCCAGCATGCTCCCTGGTGCATGTCTGCCATCCCAGCACTCAGAGGATGGAGGCAGGAGGATTCGGAGCTAGGGGCCAGCCAGAGCTACAAGAACTCATCAAAAAGATGTAAACATAAATAGAATGTTTTAATTCCACTGTTCCACTTGCTTGCAGCTCTGATCAATGGGGAGGTGTTGAAGGCTTGGTCTTTTTCTTTCCAAACATTTCCCTATGGTGATGATTTTCTCCATCAAGTGCAGGGTTCTTGTGTGGCTACCATGAAGCCTATTTGAGAATCAGGCTCTCTGGAGGAGATATCTGGGCAAAGCCCTCAGTGTGACAATGCGGAAACATCTGTGGCTCTGGCACCACGTGACTGCTCCCAAGCTTCCCTCCAGACGTTTGCTCTTCATGTGTCCCTTGCTTACCCTGTTCACTTTCTAGAGTTTTATGTTAGACAAAAACCAGCCCTAAGAGCAGGACGGGTGGCTCATCAGGTAGATGTGTTGGTTATGCGAACCTGATCACCCAAAGTCCAAGTTCAAGTCCCAGAATTCCTAATAAAAAGCCAGGGTGTGGTGGCATGCATCTGCGATCCCAGCATGCACCTGGTGAGATGTGGAGACAGAATCAGGCAGAGAAGCTTAAGAGGCAGCTAGCCTGGACTACACAGCACAGCAACAGCAACAAGACTGCTTCCACATGGTAGGAGAGACCTGACTCCCAAAAGCTGTCCTTTGACCTCCACACGTATGCACAGATATACAGATATGCAAAATAAATAAAAATTAAAACCAGGAATGCACAGGATTCCAAATCATAATCAGATTACATAAACTCATTCTTCTGTTAATGCAGGTCCCCAACAACGTGACTTCAGAATACTCTTTGCTCACTCCTAAGTAGCTTGGGACTTTATCAGGATTTATGACGTGAGCATCTGAAAATTACAGGGTCGTGGTCAGTGCTGCAGCCTTATTCAGAAGCCCTGTGTTCCTGAAACCTCAAGAAATGCTTCAGGCTATTTCTTGGCACACTGCTCTTCCAGAGGACCTGGATTCGATTCCCAGCACCCACACAGTGGTTTAAAACTGTCTAGTCTAGGTGATCTAATGCCCTCTTCTGGTTTCCACAAGTACCAGGCACACATAAGGCGCAGATACAGTAAGCAAAACAATTATACACATAAAAATTTTTTAAATTGAAAAAGAAAACAAGTGTGTTTTCCAGTTGACCCAAGATCCTTGGTTAACATGGTCGCATAAGACCACAGAGAGAATATTGTACCCATAGTGTTGCCTGTTGAAGTCTGTGCATACTTATGGAATGGGGATGCACACCCAACAGGCCAGACTTCAAGAGGTACTGAGTGCAATGCAACTTCACAGGATATGTCAAGAGGACAAAATTGGAACCTTCTACAGTTTACAGGTAATTTACAAGGAATCCCATCATGCTCTAAAAAGACAGGACATGGGACGCTACCCTGTCATCGAAGACACACAAACACACCTGCATATGGTGACAGTCAGCGGCTGAAGAACTGTAAACAAACTAGTCCTGGGCAAATGCACAAAGCAGGAACTGACAAGTGTTGCCCGTTTGGTTTTTCAACATGGTTAGCATCACATTTAAGAACAAAAGGTATCGTGGGATGTGAGTGATTTGGTTCATGAATTTTCAGCATGCCTCTTCTGTTTAAAAATAATTGCTCAGTGGTGGGGGATGATGCCTTGGTTGGTAAAGCATTTGTGTCCCAATTGTGAGGTGCTGAGTTCAAACACACAGAACCCTTGTAATAACACTGGGTGCAGCCAGTACATACTTGCAATCTTAAAATTGCCACAGATGAGGCTTGGAGACAGGAAACACGGCAGACAGCTAACCTGACCCATCTAGGAAAGTTCTGAGCCAATGAAAGACGTTGTGTTGAACAAAAGATGGAACGTACCCGAGGGCTGACTCTGACTGTCCTCTGACATTCCATGTACTCATGGCCACATACACACACTAGGGCTCAGGCCTCTTAAATGGAGAATGGAGAGAGCAAGTATGGACAAGGGAAGAAAGGAACTCAAATCAAGTGTCTTTCCAAGGCCAAGAACTATTCTGAACTTACTTATTTCCTCTCTCAAACCTCATGAGCATGACAAGACCTCCACTCAATTGCCAGAAGTAGCCCTTCAAGATGCGTACTTGATGGGTACGCATGGGTGTCATAGTACTGAACCTATCAGATGCAGAGTCAAGATTTAAGACCCCTGATGGCAAAGATCACTGGAAATGGGACTTACAATCACACCTGAAGCTGTGGGGTGCGAAGTGGGGGTTGGGGGTGGAACTCTGTCCTCCTGACATGACACTTAATGTTGCAAAACCAGAGCAACTGTGAGACCTGCACAGGAGACCCTCACAAGACCAGGCCTATTAATGTGTCCTCCTAGATGGAAGGGATGGGGAGGGTTATCAGACCCTCCCCTGAGAGTCCAGCCACTCACACCTTCCTGCGTGTGGTTTCGGATAAATAAGGTACAAGCTTGACTGCAGCTGGGACTGCATGTGTGCAGTTCTCTGAGGTGATCACTCATGCTGGGGTGGTACTTTGCAGGGATGCAGCTATTCCTGACACACACACATACTCCCCTAACTCTTCACCTGAGCTCTTGCAAAGGTCGCCCAATAATTATTGATTCACCAAGCTGGATTTGGGTGGGATCATTTTTTTGTTCTGGCATCAGTGTCTAGTCTGGGGTGAATAGATATTTGTTCCTGTCTTCCTTGGAAAAGTCACACCACAGAGCTAACCTCAGAAAGAATTCATTCATTGGAATGTGGTCCAGGAACGTGTATGCATAAACAGAAGCTTCTTGGAGAGATTCTCAGAGCAAGCTCCTGACAGGAACTTTGAGAGCCCCTGGCAGGCTAGAGCCTGGGATTCCTGTGGCACTGGCTAGATTAAGTGCCCTTGCTTACAAATGCAGATTCGCAGCTCTGTCAGCTTTTTACAAGCTGCTTCAGTAAATGTGTGTTACTCTTTTCAATGGGACAAAACCTTAAAAAGTACTTACTGTGTGTGTGTGTGTGTGTGTGTGGGTGGGTGTGTGGGTGATATAGAACTGTCATTAACCTATAGCCATTTATTCTAGAGTATAGCACATAGTACAGTGGTTCTCAACTTGTGGGTCTCGAGCCCTTTGAAAGGACTCTTTCACAGGGGTCATGTAGAGGAATTTTAATCCAGCAACATGGCTGCTCTGATCATATCCAAAGATCTTCTAGGTCTGTATGATCCAGCTGGAATGTAGACACACCCTTGCTACACACCTTTAATCCCAAACAATGAAGGTAAAGTTAGTTTGCACTAGGAAGCACCCATGTTTGAATATGATGTCTAATTGAGAGGCAGACATGACTAATCAGAGAAGGATTTGTCAGAGTATGATATGCCCAACTTTCAGAAGAAACAGAGAGGAAAGAGTAGCTACTTGAGAGAATGGAGCAGAGAGAGAGAAAGAGAGAGGGGAGAGGCAGTTTTACTGGGACAGTTTTATAGAGATAGGTAGGTTGTAGAGAGAACAAACTAGACACAGGTGAAGTCCGACGAGCCAGAGAATGAGCAGGAGCCAGAAGATTATAACAGATTGCTAGAGTTAGTTTGAGGCCAGGCAGAGCAATTCAATCCAAAGTTGAGAGAAGCCAATTTGAATCAGTTAGCTGGGAGAGGCTTTTGAGCCAGAAAGGCTGAGTTGAACCAGCCACCCAGAGTTCAGAAAGAGCTAGAAAGGGTGAGCTTATTCAAAAAGTTCTCAGAGGCGGAAAACATTCTAGGCCTAGGTAAGATTTTTACAGAAGCTAGAAGGTTCCAGGACTAGGCCTAGGTTGGCAGACAGAGGCAGTAAGCCTCCGAGACAATTACATCTGGTGAATAAAAGTCACTTCTACAGAGTCACACATTAGATATCTTGTCTATCAGATATTTACATCATGACTGCTAACAATACCAAAATTCCAGTTATGAAGTAGCAACAAAAATTTTTTTTTTTTTTTTTTTTGGTTTTTCGAGACAGGGTTTCTCTGTTTAACAGCTCTGGCTGTCCTGGACTCGCTTTGTAGACCAGGCTGGCCTCGAACTCACAAAGATTCACCTGCCTCTGCCTCCCAAGTGCTGGGATTAAAGGCGTGCGCCACCACCGCCCGGCTTACAAAAATAATTTTATATGGTTGGGGGTCACTACAACATGAGGAACTGTATTAAAACAGAATTAGGAAGGTTGAGAACCACTGACATATCAGATGCACTGTAAATACTTCCTGAATGAATAGAGGAACAGGTAAATACTGAATGAAGAAACATGAGGAGCATAGGCCATCTGCAGTGTGAGCCAACACCTGGATCCTCGCTGTTGGAGCAACAAACCATCTGCAGTAATAATAGTTAACACCTGGATCCTAGCTATCTCTCATCTGAGCACTCATGAAGCAAAGGCTGCCAGGCTAGAAGCTGCAGTAAGGCTCAAACAAAACATAAGAGAAGACAGAGGATCAGATCTCCACAAGTGACCCTCAGCTCACTCCCTCCTCCGGTCAGAAGCTCCTACTGACTCAAGGTCTGAGGTTCATCTTCTGCCTCCTCATCCTCCTACTGCCTCATCCACTCACAAGTCCCCAAGACCACTGTGCTCTTTAGCAGCCAGGTCTCTAACCCATGAATCCTCCTTGGTGCCTGTCATGCACCTCAAAAATCAACATGAATGCACAAACCCAAAGCGAATTCTTTCCTCAGTAGCCATTCTTACGAACCAGCCCATGAGGCCAAAGCAAGCCCTTCCTCCTCACCAGCCGCAGCAAATACCAACTCCACTGCCCAAGGCTTAATTCTGTTCCCTAAACAATCTCTGCACTGGTGTGTGGCACTGAAGATTTGCTACCTACCCCTAGGTGGAGGGCACCATCATCTCAGGTCTGAATCCCAGCTAGATTCTTTTCTCAGCCTAACCCTTCTCAATTCTTCCCAAAGGAGCCAGTTGGTTGCTGAAAGACCAACACACATTCTCCTGCTCTGACTTCTTGAATGGCTTCCCATTGGGCCTTGAAGCAAGCCCTGGTTTTTTATATGTCCCTCTGGAGTTCTTACCCAAAATTGCCCTGAATCATCTGTAACCTACTCTTCTACCCCCTCCCAGCTCACCACTCCAAAACAATGACTTTGAGGGATTTTTTTTTCTTTTTTTAAGGTTTTTTTGAGACAGGGTTTCTCTGTGTATCCTTGACTGTCCTGGACTTGCTTTGTAGACCAGGCTGGCCTTGAACTCACAGAGATCCACCTGCCTCTGCTTCCCCAGTGCCGGGATTAAAGGCGTGCACCACCACAACCAGCTGGATTTTTTTTTTTTAATGCCCTTTCCTCTCATTTAACCAATGTTCTTCAGCACCCTTCTATCACTCCATCTGGAACAAACCACTATGCCTCTTTAACACTTTGCAAAGCATTTCCCAACTCCTGAATCTGAGATATGATGACCTGTATCCTGCCCCTCCCAAATTCATACTGATATCTAGATCCCTAGTACTTGTAAAATGTAGATATTTTTGGAAATAGGGTATTCAAAGGCAGCTCAGGGTCAAGCAAAGATCTCCCATGGTCCCCAGAGGCTCCCACACCCTAACACTCACAGAGATGATGTGCCCCTTGAGGCCATGGGCAGAGTCAGCGCACTCTATCACGGCACTCAGCTGCGGATAGCCCACTCCTGTCTTGGTTCGGGTGGTGCACACAGAACCTGTGCAGAAGGAGAGGCAGATTCAGGGAGGGTTCTGCATAAGTAGAACACAACAGAAAAGGACACCCCTTCACCATCATAAGTCCCAGTGAAGGGGTGACTTTTCCACAACAGTGGACATATGCTGAACAGTCAGATACATGGTCTCACTGTCCACTACACTTCTCTCTGGCCACATGTGTCCCTCAAGTCCTCACCATCATCATCAACAAATGTGCTAGACATCATCTCTCACAAAACCCTCACTGCCCTTCCTGATGCAACGACTACCCCCTGCAATGGTTGGGCACAGGCTCTAGCCTCCTCTCCCTCCTCTATCCATTCTTCCACATACGCAGACTCCACTTCTGGGCCCTCACTCAGAATCCTCCCAGCCTTCCCCTAGCCTCTTTCCCTTCCCCTTCTGTCAGGTTACTAACCTCACTGCCTAGGCTAGGGGAGTGAAAATCCAACACCTACCTCCTAGTGAGGTTATAATGGAATGAACTTGCATTAAAGGGAAGAATGGCTTGTCCCCCAGCTTGACACTTACAAACCCTTGTGATGAGGAAGCCACAACTGTATTCCTATTATTCAACCCTGAGCCAAACATAACCTAGCTTCCATCTTTCTTAATTTCATGTTATACCTTCCACCCCATCTCGTTGGCCTGAGTCCCCACTCAGCCTAGAGTTCTCAACCTTCTAATGCTACAACCCTTTAATACTCATATTGTGGTGACCCCCAACCATAAAATTATTTTCACTGCTACTTCATAACTGTAATTTTGCTACTGTTATGAATCATAATATAAATATCTGAAAAGCATATCTGATATACGACCCCCGTGAAAGGGTCGTTCGACTTCCAAAGGGGCGCGATCCACGGGTTGAGACCAAAAGTTGAGAACCACTGGCCTAGACCCTGAAGTCAGCTTGGCTTTCAGTAGTCATACCAACACATGGATATCTTCTTTCCTGTCCCGATGTCACATTCAGTTCTGGTTGTTTTCTCTTGGGTTTAGGGGAACACTGGTATCCTATGTCCCCTGTTCCAGGTTCTAATCTCACCCCCAAAGCAAGTGAGTACCCACCTCAGTGCCCCATTCTCTTCTCTGCTCCTCTCTCCCTGTGTGCTGACTTTTCAGCAAGTTTCTCCCACCTCAAGGGTTCTCTGCACCAGGGTTTTTCTCTCTCCTCTCCTCTCTACTCCCCTCCCTTTTCTTCTCCCTCTCTCCTCTCCCTTCCCCACCTAATGACTCCCTACTGTATTGGCCAAACCTTTCTCATTTTTCAGGCTTCATCTTAAATGGCACTGCCTCAAGAAAGCTGTGCATCACATTGTCTTTGGAGAAGCTCATTTTAATCATTATTTGCACAGGCGTGCTGAGGACTTTTTTCTCTGCTGGATAGTAAGCTCTGGAGATTTCACACTCTCTCGACTGCCTGACACTGAGAACAGCCTCATGCATAAGAGCACACTATAAATAGCATGGAAAGAATGTAGAGACTCAAGCATGAGTGAGTCATGCCATCCCGCCATCCCTCCTGTCCTGACACTCATCTGCCTCCCCCTGCACATCTTGCGGGGGAGTCTCTTATGTGCTGCTTTAGGGGCAGCCCAGGTACTGTTTCTCTTCCACAGAAAGTCATTGGCTGTCTAAGTGGATGTGTTAATAAAGAAAACCACAGGGTAACGGCAGAGCTCGAAGCCTCCCTGTAGGTTAAAAGCCTGCCTGGTTTATGAGCAGATGGGGCCATTTTTCAATATATGCCCTCACACATTCTCCTCCTTGTGCTAGGTCACAGCACCAGGGGTCCCTTTCCTATGGCAGCACTCACAAGCATGGCACTTGCATGACTTTGTCTGCTTTCTTTTTTAAGACTGTTTCTGGGGGGGGTAGAAGGTTGCTGTTGTTAGTGTATGTATTCATGTATGTGTACGTGTGTGTTATCTGCTATTATTTTTAGACCTAGATCAAGTGTCTATCTTTTTTCCTTCTCTCAGATGCTAGTGTCTAGGTAATAGTGAGTGTCCAGAGCAGATTTTTAAAACATGGCAGTGAAAATGTATGCTTGGTTATGGGTAAGGGGCAGGCAGACACCAGCCAGTCCCAATAAGAAACAGCAACTCACAGGTTAGGGCTGGAATGGCTCTAGTTGGTTCCCTCATTTAAGAGGCCTGTGGGTGGCCCTGGTGTCTAAACAGTGGATTAGTATCAGGTGGGGAGTCAGTGGGGCTAACTTTCCAGGCCACAGGTCATGTTCAAATGTGGCCTCATAGTCACAAGCCTATCTGCAATGCTTGGGGTCCTTCAAACATTCACGTGGACATAGTCATTCTTGTTCATTAACCATTCGCCTGTATTCTCCACCCGACCTTCCTCTTCAAGGTGTCTGGATCATCAGTGATCTCTGAAGTCTGCTCTTCCACAACAATATGCTGAGCAGAGCCTCAAGACATAACCACGTGCCTGCTCACATAGAAGGATCTGGGGTCATTAGAGAGCAGTTCAGTGGCATCTCAGGGGCTTCGTTGGGGCGGGGGGGGGGAGCTCAGATCTTCCAGAGGAATGTGCCTTGAACCCCTGGGTGGATACTTCATGGTTCCCATGCAGCCTCCTCCAGGAACCCCAAGCCCCAGGGCCCTGCTTCCCATAGACAGCCCTCCTGTGATCCCAACAGTTCTCACCTGGGCCGACTCCCACTTTGATGATATCTGCTCCGGAAAGAATGAGTTCTTCTACCATCTCTCCCGTCACCACATTCCCTGCCTGCAACAGGAAGAACACAGCTCTCCATCACCAGAAATGACTCTGGGGGCAGGTACAGGAGACATGGGGTGGTCAGTGGGGAGCTCTACTCCCAACTCCTAAGGCATGTGTGTATTGAGGCTACTGGGGTTCCGGGAGACCCCAATGTATGAGGAGGCTCTTGGCCCTCATATGACCTCTGAACTGGGGTGAGGGACTGTTATATAGGGACACTCCACTCCAGAGAAATGGGATAGAAGGGTTAGGGGGTAAAGAAAAAAAAAATCAAATGTAAAGTTTCGGCCTTTTGCTACTATTGTCATAAACTGTTTAGGATAATTAAGAAATGCAAACTAATAGTCATGCAAGCCTGTCATTGTGTTAGGTACTATGACAGTCTATTATAGTTATTTTCTAAGCTAATCAGAAATCAAGTTGCTAAGAGACAAGCAAAATCTGCTTATCCTAATATAAGAGATAGATAGGGCCTCTTCAAAAACCTCAAGAGATCTGCAGAATATGGCATTCAAAGATGTTTTCTTAACTTTAGATTTTTTTGATATCGAGACATGTCAACTCATGACAGCACCCCCTATTCTACTCCAAGTAGAATATGAGCATCGAAGAATCTCCAGTGGGAGATGATTGAATTAGTGGCAAGCCTATCTCTTGGCAGGAAAAACCCCTTGCTCCAACTGTAGACAGAATGCTGTCCAAAAAGGACAAAACTTGGAAGCAGGTAAGTCAACAGCCTAGCTCTGCCAAGACAGGGTAGGCAAGTCCTTCATAACCCCTGCTCTACAATCAATGTCTGTCAGAGAAACGGGGCCAAACGACTGAAGATCGATGCTGTAATGTATGGAGAGAAAATGGGAACTGTCCAGGCAGCCACTGATATGTCATTTCTTAGTTTTGGAAACTGCAGGCCCTGCACTTCCTATATAATCAGCTATATTTATCCCTCTCAGGTCTCTGAGGTGGTTGAAGAATAGATAGCTAGAGTCTCATAATTAAATTTTGAGTTGTTTAGGAATCAAGAAAGTGTTATGGATCTAAGAAGATGTTTTTAAAATTGTGATGCAAGTTAGTATGAAAGCTGAGTTAGATATAGAATTTTAAACTCGTGGAGATGGTTAGATAGTAGAATGTTAAAGTCAGGTACCAAATACATATGGACTGGACATTGGGAATGTACGCTAAGCCATATAACCCTCATTAACTGTGGCCTAATTACCTCTGTTGTTTTGTATTGTATTTATTATTATAAGAGAAAGAGCCATTTGTTGGACTGAAAGGGGGAGTGGTTGGGAAAAAGATATACCTTAAACTTAAAAAAAAAAAGAGGGGGCTGGAGAGATGGCTCAGCGGTTAAGAGCACTACCTAGTGCTCTTCCTAAAGGTCCTGAGTTCAATTCCCAGCAACCACAGGGTGGCTCACAACCATCCACAATGTGATCTGGTGCCCTCTTCTGGAATGCAGGTGTACATGCAGATAGAGCACACATATGCATAAAATAAATAAATCTTAAAAAAAAAAAAAGAAAGAAAGAAACGGGTTGGGTGGGTTGAGGCGGAAAAGAGTGGGAGGATGGGACTGGAGGGGGGAGTAGGGAGGGGACTGCGATTGAGATGTAACTTGAAGAAGTAAAAGAAAAAGAAAACACTACGCCCAATTCGGAAGTTGATTTAAGTCTGAGAATCACTGAATGTGTTCCTTCTATTAAATTCCAATGCAGAGCCGGGCAGTGGTGGCGCACGCCTTTAATCCCAGCACTTGGGAGGCAGAGGCAGGCGGATCTTTGCGAGTTCGAGGCCAGCCTGGCCTACAAATTGAGTCCAGGACAGCCAGGGCTACACAGAGAAACCCTGTCTCGAAAAACAAACAAACAAAAAAAAAATTCCAATGCAGAAGCCCTTTGGAGAAGTCACCTGGGTTAACTAATGACATGAAGGTATGGAAATACAGAATTTTTGAAACAAGAAGTCCATGTGTGTCTAGGTCAGGGCTCATGGAATAGCTCAATGCTGATCAGGTCAAAACAAAATCTTCTATGGAACCCCAGGTCCACAAATCAATGAAACACACTCCGCTGATCAAAACCTTTAGCAATGGGCACAAGTTACTTCAGCATCTGTATAAGCCCGGAAGCCTCTCTATGGAACCTGGAAAGCCACCGTTAGAAAGCTAACCGTCCCATGGTTGAGAAAACACCTGAGTGTCTGGCCCTAGGGCTGGGGTTCCCACCTTGGTACAAAATGGCAGGCAGGCCCTGATGGGCCATATGCCACTGGCAGAGGCTCTGCCTACAGATGGAGTGAAGGAAGCTTTGGTCCTAAGAATAGACCTGCAAGCCAGGAAGTGGCGGAATCCATCAACCACAAGAATGCATCTGCGCTGGAAACAGAACAAGCTCTCTGACTGCAGGAGGTTGAGAGAACAAAAATAGCCCTTTTATTACAACTCACTGCCCCATGGGTTCTTCAGCTGGTACTCAGGATACTTGGCAAGATGCCCTGACTGGGTTTTCACAACTGTGCAAAGTCACGTTTCACAAAATGCATCCTTACTCATTCTACTGCCACCAAAGCCAGAATGTCCTTTCAGTGAACTAATTCCCTGAGGGAAAAAAACTTTTTTTAAACTTATACAAAATAACTTGAACTCCATAGAAAAGGTTGTTAGAAAGAGGTGATGAGGCCAATTTGAAGCTACTTCAATATAAGCACCAGCTACCAACAGAAAACAATGACATATGTCACAGACAGTGGGCTGGAGTTGGGTTAAAGGTAAAGCTGTCTTCCGGTAGGCTCAGCTGGCTCGTATAAAGGCACAGGTGGAGCTGTCTCTATAAAAATGAAATGTCTGCAAGTAGATGATCCAGTCTACAGCCAGCTAGAGAAAAGCACACGCAGCCATGACAAAGGATGACCATCTGGAAGATATGGAGAACTCAGAAGCTCCATTAAACAATGCAATGAAAGGGACTGGAGAGACTGCTTGGCGGTTAAGAGCACTACTGCTCTTTCAGAGGACCCAGGTTCAATTCCCGGCACCTACATGGCAACTCACAACTGTCTGTAACTCCTAGATCTGACATCCTCACACAGACATACATGCAGGCAAAACACCAGTGCCCATAAAATAAATAATTTTTTTAAATGCAATAAAACAGAAAGAAGACAAGGCTAATGTAAGCAGGGAATGCACAATGTTAGTAATGATCAAAATTAATATGCCAGTGAGGGTCTACCTTCCATCTACCAAATCATTAGTTTGTGAACACTAAATACTAAAAAGAAAACATCACATAAACTCTCCCAACTGGTTGGATGTCTTTCCTAGTGCAAGTTTTCCTGGAAAGAAGTTCAAACCTCAAAAGTGTGCCTGCCCCTTGTTCCATTAATTCTGGAGCTCTCTCCCAGTGAGACCATCGCAAGCAGAGCCAAAGATTTAGATACGAAGATGTGTCATTCACAATGTGAAGAACTTTATTTCTCCAACAGGAATGGTTCTGCTGGAAATTACAAAGGCCCGATTCAGACAAAAAGAGACAAGACCCATCAGAAATAAAGGTAACAGTCAGACTTCAGAGCAAAGTTTCTGGTTCTGCATGGAGGCCCCCTGTGGGTAGGGAGGGGCTTGTCAGGGGTTATTAACGGAAGAAGCTGCTTTATGTCTGTGTGAAGCACCTTGTGTATGGAGTGGATACAGGCTTGAGGGTGTGACGGCCCATGGAAGGATGATAAGCCCCTCACTATGGTAGTTTATGTATGTTCACTTCCTGGACAGCCATGACCAAACAAAAACTATGTGCTCTTCTCTGAGGTGCTGACGCAGGCCAGAAGCAGTTCCTGCTGGCCATCTCCACTGTCCCAGTGCCATGGTTTACACCTGAAATGTCCCCAAAGCTCACAGGGAAATGCTAGGTCTACAGTGCAGCAGTATTGACAGATGGGACTTGGGGAGTTGAGGGTGCGACCACATCAAGAGGTTCATTCATTGATGACGTCCTAACTTCACGAGCTTTTGAATGGGATGGGAACTTCAGGGGATGTGGCTCAGGTGGAGGAAGTGGCTACTGGGGGTGTCTGTTTAAAGGGTATGTCTTATGCCTAGCATCTTCATCTCTGAGTCTCTGCTTCTCATGAGGTTTTTCTCCACCAAATACACCCTGCCATGATGTCCACCTTGACACAGACCCAGAAACAACAGAGCTATATGACTATGAAACCTGAAACCAAAATGAACCTTACTTTTTCTCAGGGTTTGTCAGTAAGCAGACCAATAGACTAGGGAGAGAGGGATCAAGGCAAGTTCCACATTCAAGGCCCTAGCCAAAAAAAAAAAAAAAAAAAAAGAAATGATTCCTGGGCATGATGGCACATGCCTCTAGTTCGGGCAACCCAAAAAGTTGAGGCAGTAGGATGACAAGTTTAAGGCCAGCGTAGACAACTTAGTGAGGCCCTGTCTCAAAATTAAAAGTAAACAAGATGGCTGGAGGTATGGCTTAGCAGAACATTCATCTAGTATGTTCAAAGCCCTGGGTTCAGTTCCTACTTTGGTGAGGGTGGGGATAGACTAAAATCAGCCCTGTATAAGCATGTAAAGCTGTGGGTTCAATGCCCAGTACTAAAAACAAAATCAAAAAGAAAGAAAGAAAAAAATAATAGACATGCCGAGTCTGTATTAATCCACTTAAAAGAGTATCTAGACTTTTCAGCAGGCAAATACTTAGGGATGGTTAGTTGCCTCTCTGAGCTAGCACCCTTGCCTCCCTTCCCCAGCTAGTCATAGGTGAACCAAGTAAAGGCATCAGGATGTTCAGAGGGACCCTGCCATGGTGCAAACGTCAGGAATCACCCACTTCTGCAATGATTCTAAAACCACTCAGCATTCACCCAGTGCCCGTCAGCTCAAAGAACACTGGGTAAATGCTAATTCCTCCTCACTGCGCCTCTGAAAGCCAGAAAAGAGAAATTAACATTTTCAAAACCACCAAGAACCAAAGGCAAGAGCCTGCACTAGAGGTTTCTGAATGAACCACAGATTTCAGGGGTCACTGCAGGCGGAGAATGGCTTAGGAATAAACACCTACCTTGCCAAAGTCTTCGGTTCATTGCTGCGGAAACCAACCATAGCAATGAAACACCTCCTGGCTGGCCAGCAGGCACTGCAGCAGCCCTCGATGTTGGAGGCCACCCAGGGCCCTGTGAGAACTCCTGCTGTCCACCCTCTTTGCCATGGTCCCTCTTAACAACCCTGGCTCTGCCCTCGCAGCTCACGCTTTCTCTGTTTCCTGCCCACACTGCCCCTTCTTCCTGCACTGCCCAATCTCCTCTGGTCTTTGTTCTTGAGGATGGTACACAATTCATGCCAGTTTGCAAACAGGCCAGTGTGGCTCTCACCACCAGCCATTTCAAGCTTGCAACATCTTGAGAAGTGGTGCCTGTCTTTATTTTTGTGTGTTCGTGTGTGCATGTACGTGCGTGCGTGCATGTGTGTGCGCGTGCACGCGCATGTGCGTGTGTGTAGGCCCGGGGGCCACCCCAGGTGCTCTTCTCCTCAGGACACCATCCACATTGTTGTTTGAGATGGGGTTTCTCCCTTCTACCTGAAACTCTCCAACTCAGCTAGGCTGACTTGCCAGTAAGCTCCAGAAGATTGCCTGCCTCAACCTCTCCAGCACTGAGATTACACATGCTCATTTTTGTTTTCTTTTTTTACATAGGTTCTGGGACTCAAACTTGGGTCTTTGTGCTTGCATGGCAAGTGCTCTAGCAACTGACCTACGTCCCCAACTCTTCTCTTACTTCTTAAAACAATTCCACTGCCTAGGTCCTACCTTTCTTCTCGTGACTCAGTGTCACAAGAGCACATGCTCGTTTTCACTGGAACTTGTCACCTAAAGGCAACTGAGCAACTACTGGAGTGCACTGTGCCAGTAACAAAATAGCATCCTATGTGAACTCCATAATTATTCTCCATTTCTTAGTGTCCTCAAACTCTTTTTCCCAAGCAAGCAACAGGAGAGTCAAAAAGTCCCCAAAGGGCCCAGGTCATGAGCCGGCAGACTTCAGAAGTAGTGTGGTATGAATGTCTGTATCCTCTCCAATCTTTGTATCCTGAAACCTAAACGGCAGGGCAGTAAGATTAAAGGACGAGGGCTTCAAGAGGACTCTTTTTTTTTTTTTTAAGATTTATTTATTATGTATACAGTGTTCTGTCTGCAGGTATATCTGCAGGCCAGAAGAGGGCACCAGATTTCATTATGGATGGTAGTGAGCCACCATGTGGTTGCTGGGGAATTGAACTCATGACCTCTGGAAGAGCAGCCAGTGCTCTTAACCGCTGAGCCATCTCTCCAGCCCTTCAAGAGGACTCTTATGAATGGGACTGGGGCTTTCTGCAATGTGAGGACATACCTGCAAGTTCCTTATAGGACAGTGTCACCAGAGAGCAGGCAGACTGGTCTTGGGCTTCCAGTAAGTTTCCATTGTTTATTAGCCACTCTGCTTATGGTATTTTGGCAGCAGCCTGAAGGTTTAATGGTGCTGCAACTAGCTACCAAATGGAGGCACAAGAAAAGAATGAGCAAGGCATCTGGGAGACAGCAGCCGCCTGCCTTCAGTCTTGACAATCACAAACACAGGTGACAAAACAGCAGGGAGGATATCAAATACACCATGGGGCAAAAGCCAACACAAAACACAGACAGGAAGACCACTCACAGAAAACTTGAAGCAGGCCAAGTCAGATGGTGTTGTTCAGGAATGTGTAAGTGGCAACACCAGACAGCTGCCAAAACGGAAGCAGTAACTAGAGCTAGGAAAAAACCTGAGGTGAGAACTTGGAGGAGGGCGGGCGTGCTAAAGTAAGGTTTATAACCACCCATTAAACATCTCTGTTTATGTACTTTTCATAACTTATAAAGTTTCCGAAGATGTGAAGCAGAACCACCAAGCTACTTCCCCAAGCCTGTGTCATTTGCCATTAATCCTCTGTAAGCAACCTGCATGCCATGAGGACAGTAAACAGAAACAGACTCTCAGTTGTTAACCCTCCATGTCTCCAGGAGAACTAAGACAGTAGATCCCACCCCTCCAGATCCTTCCAGAACCCTCCGAACACCTGCAGAGCCTCCCCAGGTCCCTGAAGACCCTTCCAGACCCCTGTGGACCCCCTAAGGAGCCTTCCAGACCTCTGCAGACTCTTCCAGACCTCTGCAGCCCCCAAGCCCTCTGCAGATCACAGCAGCCTTGGGCCCTTCATTCTCTCCCCATCTCATGGAATCCATGAAGGGCACCATATCCTCCACAAATACATGTTGAGTTTTCTACAAGTCTGACAGGAAATCAGAGAAGTTTTAATGTCAAGTGCTATTTCATGACTAGCTACCACATCCCAGTCAGGGCCTGGGGCTTTAGTTCTTCTGGAATTCCAGGTTTTTCCTCCCTTTTTTAAATGGCTCAAAAGAAAGTTACCACAAAGGCTACCAACAGGAGACCTAAGACGAGCTGTGTCAGGAATCCAAGGGGTGGGGGAGCTTGGAGTAAGAGTACATGAGTAGTGCCAGGCACGGGAAGGGATAGCAACTTCACCATGCTGCTGCACAGACTTCCCAGCTAGAAATGAAGGCACTGTACCTTCTACCAGATACTGCCCTGTGGCAGGTGAACAAGGACAAATAAATCTAAATGTGCCACATAAGGGACAGTCTTTGTCTTTAGGGCTTCCTTCCAAAAGCAGTTTGGTTATTTTATGTTAATGCGGCATTATTATAAATCCCCAGGCCTAAGAGCAAAGCAGAGTTTAAGATTCCTGATCTGCAGTAAATGTGGGATAACCATTCCTAGTCTTTAAGGAGATGTTGGAAACAGAGGGAACTGGCATCTCCCTGAATTACTCAGAGTATTTATGAATGCAGGAGGAAGCTAAACTCTTACCCTCACATGCAACACACACATGTCTTGTAATCAATCTTGGTGGTTTCCCAAGCACAGAATAATTCCAAGGAGAATGTCCTACAACTTCACTCGGTTCAGAATGGTTCCTGGAGGTAAAATCAGATCCCACAGATCTGAGTTCAGTCCCACAAGATTGCTCACACATTAAAAGCCAACCCTGAGCAGTAGGCTACACAGCTCTTGCCTGGCTCGGTTTCAAACCCAAAGTCTGTGGACCACCTTCTCTGGTAATTTACTAGAGTGGCTCCTAGACTCAGACACACACGTTGGTTGGCTTACTAACTCACCACAGGCCTTGAAGGATGTAGAGAAGTCAGATGAAGATCTATCTCAAGAGAGAGTAAGACCTAAGACGAGCTGTGTCAGGAATCCAAGTCAAAGGCTCAACAGGGAAAGATTCCTGGCAGCTTTATCATTAAGATGTCTATCTCAGGAAGTACAGGCAAAGGGTATGAAGGGGCTCCCGAAAAGGTTCAGGTGTTGAACACTCAGTTCTTTGCTCAAAGTGCTGCTGAGAGGTGGCTGAATCAAGAGGGTACTAATTCACTGATGGACTAACTCACTGATAAGTTCATAGTGAAACTGGCTATATAAGGAGCTAAGGAAGGCCTCACTGAAGAAAGTAGGTTGATAAGGACATGTATTTGAAGGTTACTACCTTAACTCTGGCCCATTTTTTCATCCCATGAGGTGATTTCTGTATTACTTTTCTTTGTTGTTGTTGCTGTCATAAAATGCCACGGCCATAACCAATAGCAAATTAATGAAGAAAGGATCCTAAAGAGACAACTGAATTCCACTAGCAGAAACAATGCCTGACTGCCGATTTCCTGCCAGGGAAATGTGAGGCAAACAGGTTAGAAAACACAGAGGTGGCATTGGTGAATCATGAACTGGCCATTCTTTATGTGTCATACTAACTATGATCAATAAAGACAAGAATAAATACAATAGTTTTTTTTTTCCAAAGCCCAACTGTGACTTGCCACTTCCCTGTAGCCAATTTACCCCTGTGAACAAAGTGGGTAAATTTGCTTGAAAAACTACTCAAAAAGAAGAAAAAATTAGAAGACAAAGGTCTTAGATATGACACCATCTCAGGCAACCTGCCATCATTAATTGACTCTCATAAAATGATTATGATGCAGAGTCTAAGCCTAGTGACACAACAATCTACTGACAAGCCCAAGTGGGGCCTAGGACACGTTGAACTGAAACCCTGGCATGTATTTTTAATTTTAACATAAATATACTCTATTGAGAGGTGATGAAGATCCCCATTCTCTCTCTCTCTCTCTCTGTCTCTCTCTCTCCCTCTCTCCCTCTCTCTCTCTCTGGTTTTTTGAGACAGGGTCTCTCTGTGTAGTAGCCTTGGCTGTCCTGGACTCGCTTTGTAGACTAGGCTTTGTAGACTTTGTAGAACTCCCAGAAATCTGCCTGCCTCTGCTTGCCGAGTACAGGGATTAAAGGCATATGGCACCACGCCGGGTTCTCTTTTTTATAGGTCTCACCTGATAACAGACAATAGATGCCATTTACCAAAAATAAGGGGCCAACCGCCATGATGGTGATCAGGATTGTATTCATGTTTTAGAGGAAAACTAGTTCTTCTGATCTTCCCTAGTGTCCACCTGTCCCTTTTCCTGGGAATTCGCAACTACTCTTGCAACAAAAGCTATGGAAAAGGAGTAGGTCCCACCCCAGCACACCACATCTCCTAGCTTCCTCATCTTGAGAGCGTCCCATCATACTTACCATGATGGTGTGTTCCGGAAATTTGGATCGGACCAGTTTCACGAATTCCACGAAATGTTCCGAATACCCATTGGCCACATCCAGGCAGATGAACTTCACCTGAGGCACAGCTTCCAAGACGAGGCTCATCTTCTCAAGATCACTCTGGCCACTGCCAGAACTCACGGCTACATGCTGTGGCAAAGTGAAGCATAGAAGACAGCCATGAGCAGCAGTATTCAAATGGAGTCCCTCCCTCCATCCGGCAACCCTCTGAGGTCTACCCTGCGCAAACACAGAGGCTTTGCTCAAGAGACAAACAGCAGTAGAGATAAAGGAGACCTTCTCCTTCCACGATCTAAATTTCATGTTTTCTTTCCTACCCTTGACTTATACCCATCCATGAACCTGGGTCTCACAACAAAACCTCACAGTAAAACAAATTCTGCAATACTTACCCTTGGCTTCTTCTACGTTTTCTCAAGCTTGCTGTGTAGAACTTGGTGCTGCATGTGGAGCTACTGTTGCAAAAGTGTCATACAGGGAAACTCACAGAAGGGCAACACAGGAAGTTTCCAGAAATAACAAGTGAGGGCAACAGCCATTTACAGAGTAAGGAAATATGTGACTAGGATGTGACTCAGCTACAAGAGTGCTTTAGGTCATTCCCTACTACCTACTGAGCTCAAGGCCAGTCTGAACTACATCACGGCTGTGTGACGGTTAGTATTATCAACATGAGGGGGTCTGGAATGACCTGGGAGACAGGCCTCATGGGCATAGCTTTGGGAGATTACCGTGATTGCATGAATTGAGGTGGGAGACCTGTAGCACCACTCCTTTGCTGGGATGCTGGCACATATGGAAATGGAGGCGCCACCACAGCATTCGTTCATCACTTTCTGCTTCCTGACTGTGGGCACACATGACCAGCCACTTCAAACTCCTGCCACCCTGACATCCCTGCCATGACAGCCTGAACTCATGAGCTGGGAGCCAGAATAAATATCCCTTAAGTTGCTTTTGTCAGACTATTTCAGCATGGAAATAGAGGAGAAAAACTAAGACATTGTATCTCAAAATGAACAAATAAATAAAATCAGGGGCTGGAGAGATGGCTCGGTGGTAAAAAGTACATACTGCTCTGACCCAGGAGCGTCTCTGGACAATATTTCAAAACTGAAAGACTTGATATTGAGTTACAATTATTTTACCTCTTAAGCCAACTTTTTTGTAATAAAAGTCCACACATAATTAGATCATAGTGACAGTGACACCAGCAGCAGCCATGCCAGCAGCCAAAATCATTATCTCAATACAAATGATCTGCCCACAAAGAAGTAGGCCCAGATTTCACTGCTGGATTTGGCTTAGGACCAGCAGAATGTACTGGAAGGAAACTCAGTCATGCTATGGGAGGGCTTATGACATCATTTTTAAACACCCATTTACTTAGGAAACAGGGCTAATAAGACACAGCAACATAGCATGTAAGTCACCTAGTTTTAAGTCCACTCGACGCAAGCTACAATCATTTTAGGAAAGGGAATCTCAATTGGGAAAATGCCCTTGGCCTGTGGCCAAGCCTGGGGTACATTTTCTTGACAGATATGAGAGGGTCCTGCTCACTAGAGGCAGTGCCAACCCTGGGCTGGTGGTCCCAGGTGATCAGAGAAAGCATGCTAAGCAAACTATAAGCCAGTAAGCAGCACTCCCCCACAGCACAGCCTCTGCTTCAGTTCCTGCCTGTCTCGACTTCCTACCCTGACTTCTCTGGATGATGGACGATACAATGTACAAGCTGTAAGATGAAATAAACCCTCTCCTCCCTGGGTTGTTTTTGGTCATGGTGCTCCATCCCAGCAACAGACACCTTAAATAAACTAAGACACCGCCTCCTTAAGTACACAATGATTTTAGCATATTTAGTTATGTGGTTACTATAGAACATTTCCTGTTTCCCAGAAGGATTTTTTTTTTTTTTTTTTTTTTTTTGGATAGCACTGGGTCCTGAATGCAGGGTTTCACACACTTTTTCAGTCCTCACAGGTAAATCCTAGCTGAGCTACTTTCTACTTTTTTATTTCAGAGACAGGCTGAGTTGCCCAGGTTGCCCTTGACCTTGAGCTCCTCCTGCCTCAGCCTCTTAAGAGGCTGAGATTACAGGCTATGGCACCCCGCCTAACTCCTTCCTTCTGCTACCAGGGCCAGATAACCATGTTTCCATGTTTCCACCAAGGGCAATTAGTGGCAAAGAAATTGCACTTGTGGGCTTTTGTATCTGGTTTTCACTCAGCAAAATGTTCTCAAGGTTTGTTCACACTATAACGTAACGTACTTCATCCTATCATCTTGATACATTGTATATGTTTGTCCATCAATTAGACATTTCAGCTGTCTAGTTTGCGTTTCCTACTTTTGGGCTACTATAAATGTTATAAGCATTCATGAACAAGTACCTGTATGAATATATGGTTTCATTTCTTCTAGAAGTAGAACTGCTGGGTCACATGGTAACTCATTGCTTACTCTCTTGGGTGTCTAGCAATAGTCGGTGTTACTTCGCTGCACTGAAACACCCTGACCAAAGCCACTAGGAGGTGAAAGGGTTTATTTGGCTTCTGCTTCCTGGGAAGTCAGGACAGAGCAGAGAAGGAACCTGGAGGCAGGAGCTGATACAGAGGCCACAGAACAGTGCTGCTTACTTGCCTGCTCGCCATGGCTTGTTCAGCCTTTTTTATAGAACCCAGGACCATCAGCCCAGGGATGTCCCCACCCACAATGGTTTGGGCCCTTCCAAATCAATCACTAAGAAAATGTCCTACCGGCTTGCCCACAGCCTGCTCTTACGGAAGCGTTTTCTTACCTGGGAGTTGCCTCCTCTCAAATGACTACAGCTTGTGTTAAGGTGACATTAAACTATCCAGCACAAGGAATTTTTAGGTCGTTTACAGGACTCCCTCAGCACATGCATTCCTCCCAAGTATAAATGAGGATTCCAGTTTCTCCACATCCTCAACATCATTCTAAACACGGACACCCTAGCAGGTGTATAAGGTATATGAAATAGAAGACAATTTGTTATAATTAGGATGCGCGGTCTGGAGCCAAGAAAAAGCACTTAAGAGTGGATTCACCCGGAAACCCCTGGCAGGAAGCAAGGCTCTTTCCCCACCCTGGTGGCGGGTGTTTACTCTCCAAGGTGAATACGACCTCGCAGCTAATTCCTGGTGTTTTCCCCAGCAAAGCCCTGGCAGCGACCCACTAGTCTCCTGTGTAGCTCTTGAGGTCATGATGACTTTTGTTCCCCCTCAGCCCTTGTCATGTAAAACGGGTCATCATACCTGCAAGCACTCGGGGTGGTTTTCCGCAAATCGTTTCCAGTCATCCAGGGAGTAGTGCTTGTGAACGGCTGTAAACATGGCATGCTGGGAGACAAAAGCGGATTGTCAGGAGGGTGACATGGGAGCCCTTCCCCCTTCCGCCTGCTGGGGTAAGCCACAGACAAAAGCATCTGCGGCTGCCTTTCATGCCTAATTGGCTGTGAATGTGTCGCTGGGGGCCAAAATCAAACAAAGGTGTATTCAGGGAAGCAATGGATCACAAAATGGCCTCCCGCTCTGATGTGATCAGACAATGTGTGCTCAGCCTGGGAAGCTCTGCCAAAAGGCAAGAAAAGGGATAAAGAGGCCTTTCCACCCAGCTGGCCCACCTAGCTCTTGCCCACACCCAAGGCAGGTCAAGAGCACACACGTAGAAGGTCCCCCAGACCAGGAGAGTGACCATCTTAAGGTAAGCTTCTGTTCAGCCAACTAAAGAACCTTACCTTACACCCAGATTCCCCACAGCCTAATTTCTTCTTGCTGAAAGCCAAGAAGAGAGGGTGTTTCGTAAATAACCTTACTCTCTGGCTACTGAACCAGACTTTACCACCATTTGGGCCCATGCTTTGCAGACCCACTGAATTCTCAGAACAACTTTGAGCAGAATTAATAATCATTATGAGCAGAAATGGGGTTTAAGGAATTTAAGAAATATATAGCAAAGCTAGGTAAGGAGGCACATGCCTGAAACTCCAACAGTTAGTACTCTGGGGGCTGAGGCTGGAGGACTGGTGGAGGCAGTTGAAGGCCATCCAGAGCTACTTAGCAAGACTCTACCTCAAAAAAAGGGTGTCGGACAGTGGAGGAACAGATAACTACTTCAACAATTGCTTACACCAATGGCCAGAAGCGAACTCCCCTGCTCGGGGCCTGTCTTCTAATTTGTGAGTCACCCTTACATTTCCGATTTCCCACTCTAAAATTCTATGACTCTATTAATTCACACTGTCTGTGGATCCTAAGAATAGAAAGCTCACAGAACGCACACATGGTTATCTCTGCCAACATAGGCTACGGCATTCCTGGGAAACTCTCCCGTGAAACCAGGAAGGGCATAGCAAGTTCCAGGTTGTTCAATGAATAACAATCAAATATGCAGACAACCAGGCTATGTGTTGCTAACTGAGCACCACATCTTTTTATACTGTTAGCTTGCTACCACTGTAACTATAACAAAGTACCTGAGATAATTAACTTATACAGAGGAAAGGTTCATTTTGGCTTGCTGTATTGAAGGGTCCACTGATCTTGTACTGTGGCACATCATGGCCTGGAGTACAGAGAAGATCAAAACCTTATACCCAACACACCAGGGAGTAAAGGAAAGAGGAGGACACTAGGGTCCCACACTTGCTTTCAATTTCACACCTCTAATGACCTAAAGACCTCCTGCCTGGCCTCATCTCTTAAAGGCTCTATCTACTTCCTTGAAAAGGACCACCCCGAGAAACACCCTTTTACTCATGGACCTTCATGTGACACCATTCGTTACAAGTAGTCATTAATGACAAAGCAAGGAAAAGATTAGGAGGAAAATAAAACTCCACATTCCTTTAGTAATTAATTTATTTGCCTCAGACCCCCCTCTGGCAGAGGCTTAGCTGACAGACAAATGGCCAGTCCTCAGTCAGGTGGATGACCCCAACTCCACTTTCTGAGCTCATACTTTGAGAATCTTTCCCTCCTCATTGTTGCTTAATTAATGATGAATCCCAGTGCCTCCCGTGGTCAGACCTGCCACCCCACAGTGAGCAGCTTTTCTGACTAATTGCATTTATCTTTGTATTTGGCAGACATGACCAACAGAAGCAGAAACACAGCTCCCATGCTCATCCTCAAGAAATGCTCCAGTCTCAGATTAGGATGATTCTCACTCCCGACACACAGCCCTGTGAGGCAACAAATGTTTGAAACTGGCATTTCCTCCATTTTTCCTGAGGCCAAGACACTAAGCAAAAGAAATCTTGGACTTGCCTTGGGATCTATCCAATTTAGAGATGTCCTGCAGACTCTGAGGTCACTTGTGTTTATGTCCTGCCCTTCTACCTCACTGAAGGCCCTATGGCAAGATGTCCCTCCTCTTTCTCCGTCTGCCTCAGTTCCCTCATCTGCAAAAGGAGTCTACCCTATGGTAAGAATTGAGAGATACATCATAGGAGAAACAGTAAGCACTCCCCAACACAACGTATGAAATGCTACAAATGCAAGGGTGACAGCCCTCTCCGATATGGCATTCACTGTGTTGCCTAACTTCCTTTTGAAAGCCTGATATCTAAAAACATCATAGGCATTTTCACAGAAGAGACAGTGACAGATCTAGACCATTTCACAGATGGCAGAGTTCAGATGTGGCACATCTTTTGACTACAGAAGCAGGAAAGGACATGCTCCTTGCAACAGTCAGACTACTGAGCAAAAAAAAAATGGGCCCAGGCACCTGACACCCCACCCTTCACCATCAAAAAAAGCTGAGGATATAGTGAAGTGGTTGAGCTCTCACCTGTGACATTACCACAGCCATCTCAAATGTCCCCACGGTGTCCATGTTGGCCACAATGATGGGAATCCCTGAGTAGGTCTGCTTTGAGTTTCGAAATGTAAAGGTTCGCTCAAGATCTACCTGTTGGTAAGAAGAGAAATGAGAATTGGCTCTTATGTAACACAGGCAGAATTCCCAGGGTCCAGAGCCAGTGGGGAGGACACCAAAGATGAGACCCTCATAAGGCTCTGTCCCAGTGTTCCAAGGACAGGACAGTCCCCAGGGAAACTAAGTAACAGGCTATACCGCTGTCAAGAGCGCGGTTATGGAATCCAAATCCCGACACCTCCTTCCAATGTAGGAAGGGAGTCGTGTCACCCAATCCAGACCAAATGGATTAAGAATGAGTTTGGAACCGGGCGTTGGTGGCGCACGCCTTTAATCCCAGCACTTGGGAGGCAGAGGCAGGCGAATCTCTGTGAGTTCGAGGCCAGCCTGGTCTACAAAGTGAGTCTAGGACAGCCAGAGCTGTTATACAGAGAAACCCTGTCTTGAAAAACCAAAAAAAAAAAAAAAAAAAGAATGAGTTCGGAGTCTCTATGTCTTTTAATGTTAATTTATTACTAACTCATAAAAGCACAGTACACACCTGTACAAACATCACACCCTTGAATAATATATTAACAAGAATATAATGCTTATACAAGTATGTCCCACACAGTCTATTCTAAATATACTTCTATTAGCTCCAGCTTGGCTGGGGCTTCTATTTCACAAAGAAAACACTTCACACACACTATAGCTAATATTATTAATGCTAAAACATATAACCACCACATATCAACTCATACCCACGGCACACAACTTATACGACCTGCCCGATGTCCTCCGGTCCTCTCGCTCTCCCAAGTACGACTGGACCTAGGAATAATTATCTAATTCCGGCTCAGGGTCCGGGGAAAAGGCGAGTATAGATCAGAGGTCCCAGCACAGGGGCTGAGGAATGGGCATAGTCCTAAGATAGAGGCAAGAGGCAGAGTGTCAGTCCCAAGACTGATCACTACCGACAGTCCTCTTGCTTTCACTTTTATACTCTTTACTGGCTTCATTATAATATCCGCATAAGGCGGGCTAATTATTCTAATTACTACGTCACCCACATATGGTGGCACTCTTTATCTCCTTATCACACTCTCCAGCTGAGTCCCAGCTGGGTTGTGACTGTCAGCTTATTGCAGCTAAACGAGAAGCTATTACATATAATCCAATACTTAAATTACTTTACTAAACTCCCTGCAGCCATTCTTTATGGCTGCTTACAGGCTCCTTACAACCCACAAACAAAAGCTCAAACAGTCCCCACTGTCCCGAATAAGACACTGGGTGTTCTTAACAGGAAGCCCAAGATCTAGGCAAGATCTTTCCTTCATCGATCTCTCCAATCCCTCTGCTGCCTTCTTTCCTCATCCTGGCTCACACTGGCCATAAGCACACATGTACACGCATGTTCTTATTATTATCTCCCCCACCTCCAAGCACTGGGGGGCCCACTCCTCTTCTAGGAAAGCCCATCCATTCTTTCCCAACAACAGTGGGCCTTCTTTCTCCTCCCACCAGGTCATTCCCATCTCCCTGTTCACCTTTAACAGCCCAAATGTAGGGGCACTGAGCTACAATTCCTTAATCCCTTTGCCTTTCAGCTCTGACAGCTGTTTTGCAATTAGGAGGGCAGGGAAGAAATACAATGCAACCATCTGTCCTCTGCAGACAGGCTGCAGGCAGGGCCCACCAACTCTCCTGGAACTCCAACCTGGGTGCACAAGTGACCAGACCACAAGCTGTCAGGAATCCAGTAGGATGCCCAGCCAGGACTGTGGGCTTAGCAGAATGATGTACCAGAGCTGGGTCCTCACAAAAAGCTGGCAGAGTCAGAATTACTCGTGACCCAGGACAGTCTTGTGCTCGAGCTTATGATAGAGGAGCCACTGCCAAGACCCAGTTTCTCAAATTCATGTCTGTCTGTGTCTGACCACAGAAGGACGCCAAGTGAGGAACTGGAGGATACTGGAGGGCAAGGGTAAAGTGAGATCCAGAACCTCTCTCCCTTGGGGCAGCATCTTCAGCTTGCGCCCCCTTCAGATCTGTGTACATGCCTGGTTCCAGCGGTCCCAGCTCGGTCCAGTCCCTCCCACTAACATTCATTCTAGGTTGCTATTGCTATTGCAGGTCTCTCAGTCAAGTCAGGAAGAATTCTGGTAGAGGAGATGTCTCAGTCAATAAAGTACTTGCCTTGCATGCATAAGAACCTCAATTAGGATCACCAGAAGAATGGGGAAGCCAGGCACATTACTATTATCCCAGCCATGAGGATAGAGGGGGTGGATTTCTTAAAGCTGTTAGGCCAGGCTAGTCTGACCAAGTTGGTGATATACCAGGCCAACACCAGACTTTGTCTCAAGCAAAAGATAGAAGGACCCTGAGAGTCCACTCTGAAGGTTGTCCTCTGACCTCCATACATACATTGTATACATACCCCACACACATATTTCCTCAAAAGTCTATAACCACAACAACTCAAAATCGCTAAGATCGTTCAGCTCCACAGACTACTCCAGCCAGATCTTCAGTAAAGTTCTGAAGATCAGCTTCTGTCTATGAACTTCGTAGGATATCTAAATAGCTGAGCACAAAGGGACTGAACATCAAATGATTCTATTAACATTTTTAACCATTTTTCCATTCTTATTTGGGCCCCAAACAGGTTTACTACGTCCCAAATCAGCAGGAAGTCATTTTAAGAGAACAACGTCCCATCCCCAGAAGGTGGGGAGGGTGTTCTTCCCCTTTGGTTATTTGATAGATAATAGAAAATTTTGTTATTTAGGGGAAAAGACTACAAGCTGTTAAATGGTCTTGTTAAATGGGTTTTGGAGGTTAGACCCAGGGACTT
>CAJQZJ010000591.1:0-28390 GCA_907164525.1 Lophiomys imhausi
ATATCATAACTCATTTTGCAAATGTTGAAAACTTGTGTAAAAAAAAAGATACAATCAGCGGAGTAAATATTTTTCAGAGACCGTTCTGCTTGCTCAAGTATCACTCATGGGTGATCAGACATGGCAAGAATATTAGGTGCTTGTGTTAGATTTTGTGATTCACCAGAAATTTCTTCTTCATACATTCTTTAAGAAGTTCTAGAAATGACAGGCTAGGTGTACTGATACATTCCTTTAATCTCAGCACTTGAGAGGCAGAGGCAGGTGGATCCCTGTGAGTTTGAGGTCAGCCTGGTCTACAATGTGAGTCCAGGACAGCCAGGGCTTGGTACATGGAGAAGACCATCTCTCCAAAAAGTAAATAAATAATAAAAGAAAGAAAGAAAAAAGATATAAAACAAAAGGTTCTAGGAATCCCAAAAATCAATATCTTGATAAGAAATCCTGTTAAGAAAATTCTGGCTTAATCAAGAACCAATCTTCTCAGCTCTCTTCAGAGCAATGAAACAATGCAAGAATTTAAAAAGCCATTTGTTATGTGGTGGCACACTCCTGTAATCAGGAGTGAATTTATGTGGAATCAAGGAGTTCAACTCCAGCTATATATCAAAATTAAGGACAGCCTGATTGGGACCCTGTCACAAAAAAAATTACTAAAATGCTATTCTTAAATGAAGAGAGGTTTGTCTATAGGGAAACCTGTGCTTTCTGTTCATATTTATTAAAGACTTATTCTAGAAGTGTTGAACAAGTGTGGTAAGAGTTTTTGTTCCTTAAAAAAACCCAGTTATGATATGAGAATGTTTTTCTTTGAATCCCATGTGTGGGATGTGGGGCTGCTTGCATATATTTACAGGATATATTTAAAGAACAAATAAAATTCAAAATGTAAAAATACTTGTTACATGCTTCATTCTGCTATATAATCTGTGCATGAAAAAAACTACGTGGGAACTTACAATCTTGCATCCAAAGAGAAAAATATAATTAGAAGGGGTATTAGAATATTTGCATACAGAAAAATGGGGCAGGAGGAATACTGAGAACCAAAATATAATCAGGAATGGAAGCAGAAGAAGGGTAAAGTGGATGATAAGGACTGAGATAACTGAAAGTAAGAGTGTGTGATGAAACTGTATGAAACACCACAACTTTGTAAGTTAATTGAAATGTAAATTAAAGAAAAAAAACAGAAATTTGAACAGAGGTACCCTGCATGAACGAATAATGCTCCTTAGAGAAGACATGGGCATTTAATGAAAATATCAATGCCAAGCACCCATTACTTCCTTATGAGGTGTTTGTTAGAGAGGCCTTAGAAGCACTCAAAGTTGTCCAGGCTCTTGACATTACTTGTGGCTGCCAACTATAACAGAACTAGATGGTAAGAACCACTGATGAATATACCACATCCTTTAGCTGCTGGTTACAGAAATCAATCTTGAATGGAACAAGAAATTCTCTCCCTAGCTTTCACATGCTGAAGAGCTATGCAGAAAAATTCATGGTTTTACCCAACACTGGATCTTTGCATGCTACAATACTAACATGCCAGGAAATGTTTGTTCACTTGTGCAACAGTAGCAAGAATGTTGTTAATGGTGGTAACCAACTGCTCTCTTAATTGGACGTGAGCCCTGATCCATAGGAAGGAATTCGTGTTTGATACTGTAAACATCCTCCAAAACCATTACTAGGGAACTAATAGGACCAATGAGAGAAACTTCTCTGAGTTACTCCTCTATTACTGGGACAAAACACCATGGTCAAGTCAATTTATTGAAGATAGAATTTATTTGGATGTATGGTTCCAGAGCCTTAGGGTCCATGATGGAAAATCAGAGGTAGCAGGCAACAGACACAGCAGCTAAATCGCACTAAGAGTTTAAACCACAAGCATGAAACAGAGAGAGATAACTGGAAATGGGCCAAGAATTTGAACCTTAAATTTTGTCCCCAGTGACATACATCCTCCAGCAAGGCCATATTTCCTAAACCTACCCAAACAGGACTACCAACTGGCAAATAAGTTCTTAAATACCAGAAACAATAGGGACACATCCTTTAATCCACCACATTCTACTCCCGGAGACCCAAAGACCCCTGGTCATATCATAATGCAAAATATATTTACTATAACTTCAGGAGTTCCCATAGTCTTCACAGTTTCAACACAGTTTAAGAGTTCAAAGACCAAGGTCTTTTGTGAAACACAAGGCAATCTCTCTATTTTATTTAAATGCTTATTTGTTTAAAATTCAAGTCACATCTCCATCAGCGCCACATCTGTCCCCCCTCCCAGTCCCAACCTCCCACCCTCTACACCCTCTTGCACCTATCCTACTATTGTAACCTCCTGTAAAGTGAATAAATAAATTTTGAACTTCCAGTATATAATGGAACCTGATGAATGCTATCATTTCACATGGGGGGAAAACTAAATTTAAGCTACATTTATAGTATCAACTTAATACTACTGAAGACATTGCATACAAAGTAATGTAATGTAGATTTACATGACAACATTGATGATCCCCAAAATAAGTGTGATGAAAGAAGATATCCAAATATGAGTGCATATCTCAACTCCATTGATGTAAAACTATATAAAAAGTAACTTAATCTGCAGAGACCAAAATCATGTTAGTTGTTGTTCAGAGTGGACAATGTGGGGAAGAAAAAAGAAGGATATAACACTATATAAAAAAGTAATCTAATCTGCCGAGACAGAAATCGTGTCAGTTGTTGTTCAGAGTGGACATTGTGGGGAAGAAACTAGAAGAAGTAATACAATGTGGTACGTGGAAACTGTCACAGTGATGAATGTTCCAACTTTCATTGTCTGTATAATTTCAGAGGTATGCATGTGTCAAATATAACTAAATTGTTCACCTCCAGTATTAGTCTAAATGCAGTTTATTACATATTAGTTATATTTGAATAAAAGTGTCTTTAAAATACAAAATATCCCATGCTAGAAGCAAATTATGAAGGTTATTTTTCTAAATTTTCCATAATCAATATAATTTATGTATTGTTATTAATTAATGTACTGAAAATGTACAGTATAATTTTACTCCATTCTATAATAAAACACATTATTAATAAAATCGTAAATTAACTATTGTTGAAAAAATACAAAAATCTTTTCCAAATTATTACATAAATACACACACAGACATACACACAGTATATATGTATATATATATATATATAATGACAAAATTTAATGAAAAATAAAATGATGACAAAAATTAAGGTAATTAAGGAAGACAAAATGTATCTTAAGAAAAACATTTAATCAATTGCTTTTTTAGTAAACACTAATAAAGGATAATAGACTTATTTTTAAAGATATTATTTGTTATATATGACATGAAAGAACAAGAGAGAAGAGTCTCAGCTAAACTTTAAAGAGTTGATGGTTATAGGGAAGTAAGAGAAAAGAAGGGTATGGGGGGATTATCCAAACCTAAGACTAAGGATATAGAAAGAATCTTTATTGAACTACACTAATTTGCACATATATATGTGTATGTGTGTGTGTGTGTGTGTGTGTGTGTGTGTGTGTGTGTGTGTGTATAGATTTTGAACAGAGGTCCACTGACTTGATGAACAATCAGTATTGCTTGCAGAACACACAAGATATTTCATAAAAATCTCAATTCAAGGCTCTGGTTACCTCCTAATGTGTTATTGGTCAGAAAATAAATGCTCTTGCCATTTCCCTGGGCTGTTCAACATAACTATATGATACCTTAGTCTCTTCTATTCCTGTGATATGATGCTGTGACCAAGGGAAGTTACAGAAGAAAGTTTGTTTGGGGTTTATAGTTTTAGAGGATTAGAGTCCATGATCATCATGTTGGGGAGCATGGTAGCAGGCAAGCAGGTATGGAGCTGGAACAGTAGCTGAGAACTTACATTTTGGTCCACAAATATGATGCAGAGAGAAAGCAGAGAGAGACTGGAAATAGTATGAGTCTTTTGAAAACTTAAATCCTGCCCCCAGTGGTAAACCAACCCCAACAAACTACTCAAACAGTTTCACCTGCTGATGATCAACTATTTACATATATGGATCTATCGGGGCTATTCTCATTCAAACCAACAAAGATGGTAACACTCTGTTGATGAAGACAACATTCACTTTGCTGGATGCAAGAATTAATCTTAAATTGACTAGAAAACACTGCCTGCTGAGTAGCTCTCATAGTGCTCTAAGATGCTATGCAGGAAGGAAAGACATCAATTGTTCTATCAATCACTGGACTCTGCATGCTACAATGCTGAACTCCTAGGTAAGATGTGTCTATTGGTACAAAACTAGGGGTAACCAACTGCTCTCTTGACTTGATTTGAGGCCTGATCTGTAGGAGGATATTCATGCCAGGAACTATACATGTGATCAAAACCCATAGGTAAGGAAGTCATAGGCCCTGGGGGAAAAGCTGTTGAGGTTGCTTTAACAAGTTGTCATATTGTCAAACTGCCCTCCAAGTATTTATTTTTATGACTTATTTTTCTTCTGATCACAATCATGGACAGAGTCTTCTTTTATTGCAGTGTGTAGTGGTTAATGTGGTTTTTTTTTTTTTTTGAAAATAATCAATTGTGAAAACTCAGTCATAGACTGAACATCAATAACAACCTCCTTAACAAGGTTCAGGAAATGTGATAGAAGAGGGGACAGAAAAATTCTGGGAGCCAGAAGATGGATAAGAATGCTGTAAAAGACAAGTCTCTAGATATGAGATGACTGCTGCACACAGGAATTCACAGCACATAAGGCCTGAACAAAAATCAAGCTGGTTGAAATTTGAGGCATGGAAGGAGTACTGCAAAGGCCCTACCCCCCAACTGAGGAGCTATTGGCAGTTGATGGCAGTTGAGAAAGGGAGAGTCACATTTTATGCATTAAAAATACATAAAAATATAGTAATAAAAAATGAAGGCCTGAAGTTAAAGAGAAATGAGATAATATTTCTGTGGAAAGTTGGAGGGAGAATTGAGGGTGGATAAAATGAATATACATTGCATACACATGTGAAACTTTCACAGAATTTTAAAATGATATCTCTCTTGAAGAATGAATAATGGAACAGGACTTGGTTAATCAGAAAGATTTTTCCCCAAAAGGAGGTATAAACGTGAATTTATTTGTATCAATGGAATATTGATGTCACAGCTTTACCTTTTTCAATATTGGTATTTATGGGGATGTTCAACATAACTGACAGCCATTCTTACTTATTGTTTTTACATTTCTTTTAGATGTATTTATTTATTTTATGTGTATGTGTCTTTTGCCTGACAGTTCAATTGTGCACCAAATGCATGCTTCGTACCTATGGAGGTCAGAAAGTAGGCATTATAGATGGTTGAGAACCTTGATGTGGGTGCTGAGAATTAATCATTGATCCTTTGGAAGAGTAATGAGTGGTCTTAACTTCCGGGTCATCTCTCTAATACTCACATTACTTTTGATGTTTGATTTTAGCTATTAGAGTAAGAACATGTCTGAATATAGTGTGTTTTATCCATCCTGAGCCCTTTTACTAATAGCTCTTGTTACAATTATTATTATTTGTGGCTTGTTGGCTTTTAACATCTCATACATTTGTCTCCCTATGCATTGATAATTATAAATATTATTTTAGATAAAAATTTAAAGATAGAGCTCATGTTCACACACTTTCATTTAAGTCAAATAAATGGTGAAACTCCTCACATTCTGTATGTTTCCATCTTCACTTTGATATACTAATATAGAAATAGGGATAACTTAGTTGCCCTGTGAAGTGACAAGATGCCAGCACTTGAGAAACCAAAATTATTTATTCCCTTATTTACACTTATTATACTTGTTGTATATCTAGAAAGTGCTGTTTGAGTGCTGGGATTTCTGGGAGAGAGGATGCAGGAAGACAGCATAGTCAGAAGCAAAGCTCAAACAATGCCAGATCCTGAAGAATGTGCTTTAAAAAGAAAAGGGCATTAGATGATCAGGGGCTGGCAGAATTAACAGGAAGTTTTCCACGATAATTTTTTTCTACCATAGTAACTATTAAAGGACAAATAATCTTAACACATGATCATAATTACTTTAGAAATTATAAAATTGTGAGACAGTAAAAATATTCTAAGGAGACAAACCAAAAAATCAAAACAAACAAACACAAACAAACACAAACATTTCATAGAGCTTTGCATAAAAGGGTGTAGAAAGAATGTGAGAGCCAACAGAAAGGAGAAATGCTATTAATTGCTGAATTCGGGCGAGGATAAGGCTGTTTCTTGCATCAACTCACAGGATCTGTGGTTACATGTACAACATAAGGACAAGATCAATCCAGTCAAAACTCCAGCATGAATGGAAGAGGGGCTCCTGAGTTCTCACCCCCTCCTGAGGACCTCTTGACAGTTGACAGCTGTGAGAACAGTAAAGTCACTCTCTCATGGCCTCTGGTAGATTGCTCATACCCCAAGACATAGCAACACACCCATTTGGTTAAGGGTATCACTAATTGAACTGAAGGGATTATTAGTAACACAAACAAAATAAAGATAAAAAGTAGATATAGTGTAGGGATGGAGATGGAGTGGAGGGTATTAAGGGAAGTTGGAAGGAAGTAGTGGTTAATAGATATGATCAATATACTTTGTATAAATGTGTGTAACTTTCAAACAATAGAAAAACACTATTTAAAAAAGATCACACTGAAACTGCAATTTAATTATCAATTGTATTTATTAATAAGTATAAACTCTTAAATTAGGCCCATGGAGCAGATGGTGGTGCAGCCTGTGGCCTGGCAGGACTGGCAGGATATCAGCCAGCAGCCTGACCTGCCTTAACCAGTGGCCTGTTTTGTCCTGGGGAAAAAGCCCTGGACCAAGAGTGGCCTACACCACCTGTAACTTAAACTGTGTTGACTATTATAAGTTGTTATATTAGGCCAGTAGAATTGCTGGCAGCTTGTGGGGAGATTTGCTGGAGCTCAACTGGTGGCTGATGGTGCTGGATTGCTTGGACTGATGGCCTTTAAGCCACAGAAGTCCTTTCCCCAATAATTAAATACATGAAGACCTTTTAATATTTCAATGCTTAGCCCTTAACTAGGCAGACTCTCAATTAGCTAATCTAAATTAACCTGGACCACCTAATCCCAAAACCACCATGTACCTGTTATCACCTTCCATAATTCTCAAACACATCTATCTGCTTCCATGTCACCCTGCGAAAAGAGCAATTCCTCTGTATAAAATGGAGTCTTCCTGTTTTAAACTCAGGAAGTCCCACCTTCCTATGTTCTTTCTGCCCAGCTAATTGGCCATCAGCAACTTTTATTAACCAATCAAGAGAATGCCTCAGAAGGGACCGTTACCAGATCTCAGCATTGAAATCAGCCTATCAGAAGCAGTGTTATTAGACCTTCCCAATCATCACACTTTGGAGCACATCATTAAGTAACTCTAGAAAACGGAAACAGATTGGCAGTGATAGCAAGTGAGTCACTGTTTCCCTGGAGCTGCAGAACAGGGAGGGTGAGATGGAAGAAACTGACAAGATGAGTACTCTTTATGGTCTAAAGGCCCCACAGAGGAAACTAGTACCATGTCTTACAGTCTCCCAGCAGGAAATTACTTTCCATTAGAACACACTGACTCTGAAAATGTCATCTTAACTACCCCTTATTACTTGATGCTGTTGCTAGTTTTTTTTTTTTTTTTTTTTTTGGTCAAACTGACACAAGCTTGAATCATTTGGAAAGAGGGATTCTCAATTTAGAAAATGCCTCCAAATGATTGGTCTGTATATTTTCTTAGTGATTGATATGAGAGGGCCTAGACCATTGTGGATATTGCTATCCCTGGAAAGTAGTTCCAGGTGCCATAAAAAAGCTGGGTGAGTAGCCCAGAAAGGAGCAATCAAGGAAGCAACACTCCTCAATGGACTCTGCTTCAGTTTATACCTCCAGGTTCCTGTCTTGTTTGAGTTTCTGCTCTGACTTCCCTCAGCAATGTATTATGCTGTGGATAAACACTGTTCTCAACAAGGTATTTATAGTCCTGGTGTTTTATCCAAGCAATAGAGACCCCAACACACTAGACTTCTGTTTTCCTCTGGCAACTCTATCCTTTCTTATTCCCTGTCCATCCTTCCTCTTATATTTGTGCTTTGATGTCAAGAGTAATACGCTAAAACAGCAAAGAGGCCCTTATCAGAAGATTTTTTTTCATCAGCCTTTAGAGATAAGAAATGTTGGCAAATATATAAAGGATATTGGGAAGGGCATGTTTGTAGATTTAAAATTCTCAGCAGACAATGTCCTGAGCTTTATGACTAGCACTATAAGCAGACTAACCACACTGCTCTGCCACCTACCAAATTGATAAATCTAAATCCATCTCACATCATGTAGGTCTCTTACCCACCCCCCAAAACCGCTCCCCTAACCTCTGACCCTTCCAAATACACATGGAAACTCCAGCCCATTCTACCACACACCCAGTCCCATAAAATAAAGCATGAGGATCAAGTTTATCTTCATATTTGGCACTAAGAGTGCAGATTCTTCAGGGTCAGCCTACAGGTAGACCTGTGGTCAGGTTCCCAAGCCTGTATAAACCAATGTCCCTCTCTTAATATCTATCCTCCCTTCCTCCCAAGAGCCCATCACAGACTCAAAGGAAAACACATCTTTTCACATGATTGCTTTTCTTGTCTGTACCACAAGAAGGCTCTGTGGTAACAACCATCAATGTCCATTGGTAGACCTTACTCAGCAGCAAAACCACTGAGGATTTGTGAGGTCTTGATCATGCTGAGTCTCTGAGGTGGTAGAAACTCTGGCATTTAGTAAGATGCCTTCTTTGGGCTCAGGACCATTACTCGGCTCCACATTGAGCTGAAGGTAAGGCTCAAGTGAAGGTCTTCCTCCATTTCTCACAAGGTCTTTCAGAGTGTTCCTGGAGGTCTTTCTCCTTGACCTTCTGTAGGGCTGCCAGGATCTTCTTGCCCTCTTAATGATGGTCAGCACCTACACGCCCAGCACACTGAGGACCGAGGGTCATTGTTATGAGAGAACACAACCATGTGAAGGGGACATTAAGAGGAAAAGATGTGGGTTGAGGAGGGAATTCATGTTGGGGCCAGGAAGAGACAAGAGTCCTAGGGAAAGGGAAATTGCTCAAGAAAAAAGAAAAGGTATTTATCTCTAGTCCTCTCACCCTTCCACAATTTCCTGAAAGGGGCGACAGACCTGCAGCCTTGTCACTTGCACAGGGGTTGATTTGGCAGGAAGTTGGAGCATTCTTTTTTTAATTTATTTATTTATTGCTTCAGGTTACATCTCCATCATAGCGTCCTCTTTTCACTCCTCCCAGTCCCAACCTCCCACCCTCTACCCCCCTAACCCTTCTATCCCACTCCTTTGAAGTGGAGTGTCCCTACATAACAGTCCCCTGCCCCAGTTCAGCAGTCATATGAGGGCCAAGAGCCTCCTCATACACTGGGGGCCTACAAGGCAGCACCACTAGGGAAAAGTGTCTCATTGACAGGAAGAAAAATAAAGTCTATGTTCATGTTCCCTTTGGTATGTTTGTTTTAGTATAGTTATCCTGTACTTTATGACTAAAATCCAACTATAAGTGAATAGATGCCATGTGCATTTTTCTGAGTCTGGGTTAGCTCACTCAGAATGAGCTTAAAAGAACAATACAAACAATCAATGAAACCAAGAGTTGGTTCTTTGAGAAAATCAACAAATTAGACAAACCCTTAGCCAAATTAACTAAAAGGCAGAGGGAAAAAACCCAGATCAACAAAATCAGAAATGAAAGGGAGAAATAACAAAAGACATTGAGGAAATCCAGAGAATATTTATGTCCTACTTTAAAAATCTATACTCCACCAAATTTGAAAACTTAAGTGAAATGGACAATTTTCTCGATAGATTCCACCTACCGAAGTTAAATCAAGATCAGATAAACAGATTAAACAGCCCTATAACCCCTAAGGAAATAGAAACAGTCATTAAAATCTCCCAACCAAAAAAAGCCCAGGGCCAGATGGTTTCAGCACAGAATTCTACCAGACCTTCAAAGAAGAGCTAACACCAATACTCTTAAAACTCTTTCACAAAATAGAATCTAAAAGAACACTGCCAAACTCATTCTATAAGGCCACAGTCACCCTGATTCCTAAACCACACAAAGACCCAACAAAGAAAGAGAACTTCAGACCAATCTCCCTCATGAACATAGATGCAAAAATACTTAATAAAATAAATACTGGCAAACAGAATCCAAGAACACATCAAAAGTATCATACACCATGATCAAGTAGGCTTCATCCCAGGAATGCAGGGATGGTTCAACATACGAAAGTCTATCAATGTCATTCACTGTATAAACAAGATGAAAGAAAAAAACCACATGATAATCTCGCTAGATGTGGAAAAAACATTTGACAAAATCCAACACCCCTTCATACTAAAAGTTCTGGAGCATTCTTTTAATGACTTCCTGAAGTCTATGGGTCTAAATCTATACTGGGCTGCACTGGCTCCTCACTCAACTCCATAATGAATCCAACCTCTGGTCTGGAACTCAGCATGCTGCCCTAGGCCCCAGAACAATGTAGGGCCACACCCTTCAATCCTGATTGGTCAGCACAGCCTTGCCCACCAATATGAACCTGTACAACTTCACAAAGCATTGCCCCTAACCTCTCTGGATACAAGGTTGTGTTTCTAGAGAAAATTGGATGTACCTGAGAAATTAGAAGGCACCACTTTTTTACCTAGGGTCAGGGTGGGTGCTGGGGCAAGGTGATATAGGAAAGAGTGTGTGTCTGGAGACTGGAGGCTCTCTGTGAGTCTTTCCAACAGCTCTTTTCTAAAAACATCTTTCTTTCATGTATTCAATTCTAATTATGGTGGAAGATGTGACAGAAAGCTTGCTTCTCCAAACCCTCCCCATTTCACTCCTAATCTATGGATCATTCTGGTTTGTTTTTCCTTTATCTCTTTGCTAGTATTTGGATGCCATTATGAAAATATTTCTAAGAGGTATTTGACCATATTTAAGACTCAGTAGGTAAATGAATCACCTACAAAACACCAAGGAAAAAATCTAAATTCCCATGAAAAACATCTCCCTTTGCATTAAAAATTTCCACAGAGAAATAATCCCGCACAGTATAATCAGGAGACATTAAAGAAGTGGTTTTGGGAAGACTGGTTTGTCATTCTGCAACACAGGTATCTGAAGAGACGTTCTATTAGAATCAAGGAAATTGGGAATTTTGCTCACTAGTTGTTCAAGTGATGAGAAAGAGAAGAAGTCAAAATCCATTTTTTTGTTTCTAATACTTGGTTTATTCAATTTTTATAGATCCAAGGAATATGGAAGGGGATTCAAATGGTAGATCAGCATACATTTAAGTATGCTAAATAGTTTCCCACTGTGCAGTACCCAGAATTGCCTGACACTATTGAAATTCAAGTAGAAAGAGAGCTTTGAAATATAATTTACATTGTCTAATCCCTAGTGCTGTAACAGAACATCAGCTGTAGTCTCCCTCACCTCTGTCCTCATCTCTTGTGGATTCCACAGTCAATCCCCTTCTAACCTTCCTTCCTCCACTTGTTCCTTTTTTGTCTTAGCCCCCAATTCCAGCATTTACTCACTGCTAACATAAGGCAGCTTGTCCCATGGCAACAAGTAGGCTGAGGGCAGGTCCACACTTCAACTACATCTCCTGAGTGTCACTTCCCCAGTCTCATCCCCAGTTCTATAGTAGAAATCATGCTGTGATCTCCCTTTCCTCTCTCACCTCATCCCTAATGGATCACAAAGACCTTCTCCTCCAACATTCCTCCTTCCAGCTCATTCCAATTACCGAGTTTACAACACCAGCATAGATACTCTATTAACACATCAGTTGAATAGGTTAGAAAAACAGGCAACACATCGCCATTACACTCTGAAAATCCAGAGAAGAAGCAGAAACCAAGACACAAAGCACTCATCCAATAAAGACAAATCCACAAATCAGCACCAAGGCCTATAATCATTCCAAATCCAGATACAGAGATGCCACCATAGAAACAGAATCAATAGTAGCCAGGGAACTATGTCTCCACTAGAGCTCAGATATCCTACCACAGCAGGCCATGAATGTTCCAACATAGTTGATGAACAAGAAAAATAGTTTAAAACAGCCTTCATGAATGATAGAAGTCATTTTAGAAGAAATTAATAATTCCCTTAAAGAAATTCAGTTAAGGAAAGATGATGAGCATTGAAGAATCTCCATTCAGAGATGGTTGCATTAGTGGTAAGCTAAACGCTGGGCAATAAAAAGCCCTTGCTTCAACTGTAAACAGAATGTTGTTCGAAATGGACAAAACTTGGAAGCAGGTAAGTCAACAGCCTAGTTCTGCCAAGATATAGTAGGGAAGTCCTTCATAATGTCTGCTTTACAATTAATGTCTGTCAGAGATACTGGGACAAAAGGCTGAAGATAGATGCTCCAATGTTATAGGGAGAAATTGGGCACTGTCCAGGCAGCCAGTTGTCTGTCCTTTCTTAGTTTTGGAAGCTGCTGGTTCTGCATTTCCTGTTTGTTCAGATATATTTACCCTTCTCAGGTTTCTGATATGATGGAAGACTAGATAGTTATAGTCTCACAGTTAAGTTTTAAGTTGTTTAGGCCTTAAAAGGATGTTCTAGGTCTAAGAAGATTTATTTTAAGTTGGAAATGAAAGTTACAATGGAAACTGAGTTAGGTATAGAACTTTAAACTCATCAAGAAAGATAGATAATAGAATATTATTATTAGTTGCCAATACATATTGACTGGACATTGGGAATATATGTTATACCTTATAATTTTCATAATTGTTCTTATTGTTTTGTATTGTATTTGTGGTTACAAGAAAAGGAGCTTTTTATTGGACTAAAAGGGGGAGATGTTGGGAGAAGATACACCTTAAAGAAAAAAGAAAAAAGAAAAGAAAAAATCTGTTCAAAACCTGAAATTGAAAGTAGAATTAATAAATAAAACTCAAACTGAGGGAATGCTAAAAATGAAAAAGTTAGGAATTAGAACAGAACTCTAGAGACAAGTTTCACAAACAGAATGCAAGAGATGTAAGAGAGAATCTCAGGGATTGAAGATATGATAGAAGAAATGAACACATCCACCAAAAGTGAAATTCCATCCTTCTGGGTACATCCAAGAAACACACCTCAACATCAAGGATAAATATTACCTGAGAGTCAAGGCCTGGAAAAATATATCCCAAGCAAATATACCCAAGAAGCAAACTGATTTATATTTTAATATCTAACTAAATAGACTTCAAATGAAAACTTATTAAAAGAGATCGGGAAGCACACTACATATTCATCAAAGGAAAAAAAAATTCACCAAGAAGACATTTCAGTTCTTAACATTTATGACCCAAACAAAAGGGCATGGTATATTGTGTGAGAAAAGAATCTATTTTCAATAAAAGAAAAAAAAGGAAAGAAAAAAATGATCTATTGGATGAAGCAAATATTTTTATATCCAGGTAATTATTAGTATACTTGTTTTGACTAACAAGCTTACTGCTCTATGTCATTAGTATATTAGTAAGCTTTCTATTATGATAATGAATTACCTAAGATACCCAATTTAAAAAGATGAAGAGTTGTATTTGCACCACAGCTTAGGAGATTTTAGTCCATGGTAACTTGGCCTTTTATTATTGGGTTTGTAATGAAGCAGCAGATATGCTATGTGAAATAAGACAATTACAGAAAATACTATCACATTTGGTATGGAATCCAAGAGGGCTGAACTCACAGAAGTGGGTGGTTGCCTGGAGAGGGAATGAGAGAAGCATAGGAAGATGTTGGCCAAACTCACAAAGATTCTGTTAGGACACATAAATTGTAGAATGCTCGTATCCTCGTGGTGACCACAATTAATAAGTTCCATTTGAAACCTGCTAAGGAAATAGATCTTAGGAATTCTCACCACAGATGTAAATGCAAACATGTGAGGTGGTGATTATATTAATTTGCTTTACCTGATCATTTTTCAATGTACATACATAGTGAAGTATCACACTATATATTGAAAATACACACATTTTAATTTATTAATTATGTGTTAATAAAACTAGAGACATTGTTTAAAAAGAGATAAGAAGATACTTTTAAAATTGTGTTGCAATTAGTATGAATGTTGAGTCAGATATAGAACTTTAAACTCATGGAGATGTTTAGATAGTAGAATGTTAAAGTCAGGTACCAAATACATATGGACTGGTCATTGAGAATGTACGTTAAGCCATATAACCCTCATAACTGTGGCCTAATTACCTCTGTTGTACTGTATTGTATTTATTATTATAAGAGAAAGAGCCATTTGTTGGATTGAAAGGAGAAACTGTAGGGGAAAATAAGATATACCTTAAACTTAAAAGAAAAAAAAAAGGGAATAGGATGGGGGGTTAAGAGTGGGAGGGTGGGACTGGAGGGGGAATAGGGAGGAGACTGCGATTGAGATGTAACTTGAAGAAATAAAAAATAAAGGAAAAAAAGAGATAAAATCTGAAAAGTTCAAACTGAAGTAAAGATGATGTTGTAAGTGATCTGGAAGACAAAAATATGGTAATAGTGTTGCCAGGGCCAAGAAATGGGGCAGCCAGTTGAGGACTGAATCCATTCTAAACTGTATAGACACAGAAACACATCTGTGAAGAACATTGTTGTCTCAAGAAAGATGGTGCTTAGGAGAAGCTACAAGCCTATGGAAACTTTTAGAAGATAAGGTTTCTTGGAATTAGGATAATTCATAGCTTTGTGTTTACCAGCCCACTTTAAAAACAAGGTTATGGAGGAAATTGTGACAAAAATGTCTCAAATGACACTATTTTCATGATGTCCCTGGTTGCTGAGAAACCATAACTGTCCAGTTGGCACCTTAATCTATATGATATTTTTATGACAATTAAAACACCACCCCAAAAAAGTCTTTTGCTGCACTGTCACATTTTATTAGGCTAGCATAGGCTAACAATGCAGATAAAATTTCACAATTCATATTATATGTAAAACATTACATTTATGGTTCTGTTCAGAAAATACATTGTATTTTGTTGTCAATGAAACATAATTAATAACACAGGTCTTTAATATCTGATTATTATTTGCACTAAGTGTTATTTTCTTTAAACCATGGTTAACAAGTTTCATTTTCAGTAAGATAATGAAAGTTTGAATGGCAACTGAACTCATTTTATGTGCTTTGTCTGACCCTTGTAATAGTTGTACGTAAATAAACCTAGCTCCATCCAAAACAAACATGCCAGCCTGGAGAGATGGCTCAGGGGTTAAGAGCACCAGTTGTTCTTCCAGAGGTCCTGAGTTCAATTCCCAGCAACCACATTGTGGCTCACAAAACAAACATGCATGTCTTTTGTGTGGAGGCTTCGGCTTCTGTCTCTTTTATTCCTTAGAAACTTTGTGCTATGGACTTGCACAGACATGGGACCAGTGATGGCAACCATTATAACTGTATGACTTTAAACAAGTTGCCTATGTTTTAAATGCATCTATTTCCTCATTTTATGAAGCCAAAGAAACAAACAAGTGTCAAGGATTAATCTCAATAAAGCATGCAGCCCAGTAGCTGACACATGACAAATACTAATGAATCAGTAATGGAAGAGACCTCTAGGTTGTATACACTGAAAGCATCATAAGGTCAGTCATATTGAAGCTTTACTTCTCTGTGCCCATTACCTGTAGAGACATTCTTCCACAAGCTGGGAGGAGTAAATTCCCAACACTGGCCTGTCAAATAAGGTTTACATACAGCCTGGGCACGGTGTTGATATTTTTCTCACAATCTGAACAAAATAAGAAAGGCTACTTCCTACCTCTTCCTCAAGTAGGAAGGATCTGGGTACCATGTGCATGGCTATAAATATAGATGCTAGAGATACACAGATAGGTCAATAGCTAAGGATAATAAATAGATGATATACAGATATCGTAAATATACACAAATAATTTGGAAACTGAAGGAAATAATTTTGTTAATAGGAAATTCATATAGGTACTAGGGGGTGTGACTCAGTGGTAGAACTCCTGTCTGGCATGCATGGGGCCTTGAGCTTGATCCCCAGAACCACAAAAAGGAAAAGAAAACAATCATGTAAATGATTCACAAAAGCACCCTTTTTCTTTTTTTAGATAATTATTTTTAAAAGTTTATTTATTGAGCATTTCATACTTGGATGCAACATATTGTGAGAATATCCACTCCCCCTTCCAATTCTTCCTAGACATCCACCTCATTCTCCCTCTCAACTTCATCCATTCTTCATTTTTAAAAAATGTATGTGCATGAGTGTTTTGCCAGCACATATGTCTGTGTACCAAGTGCATGCCTAGTGTCTGTGAAAGCCAGAAGAGGTCATTAGATCCCGTGGAACTACAGTTACAGATGGCTGTGAACAGCTGGTAATCAAACCCAGGTCATCTGGGAAAGCTACTAGTACTCTTAACTGCCAAGCCATGTCTTCATCCCCTATACATAAGTTTTACAAATAATCCTGCAACCAATTTGTGATGCTCATGTGTGTGTGTGTGTGTGTGTGTGTGTGTGTGTGTGTGTGTGTGAGAGAGAGAGAGAGAGAGAGAGAGAGAGAGAGAGAGACATGTGTGACATCAGCGAAGCATGGACAACACTACAAGAAACTGCACCCTAAGAGACATCAACTGCTAATACTCTTGAAGAAAATATTCTCCCTTCCCTTACAGCCATCAACTACCAATAGATCTTCAGTTAGGACTAAGATGCTTCCATCCCACATCCAGGCCAAAATGTTGACTCTATTAATCCTCCACAGTTCTAGTTCAGGCAACCATAGCTGCTGTGATTTCATGAACACAATGGTCATGTCATGTTCAGAGACATTATTTAATGGAAGTCCTCCCTAATCTGTGGCTACTACAGTGCCTCAGCCCTGTCTTTCCTAGAGTGTCCTGAGTTTTTGGGAGAGGGTGGGTTAGTTACTTTTCTGGTGATGTGACTTAGACAACGACAAAAGGAAACAGTTTGTTTGGCTTGTGGTTCCACATGTCTCAAAATCTATCATAGTGTGATAGAGACATAGCAGCAGGCATGGTGGCAGGAGCAGGACGTTAAGAAACCACACCGTTAACAGCAAACACAAGGCAAGGAGTGAACTGTCAATTTGACAAAAGCTAGTTATCTGGGAAGAAGAACTTCAACTGAGTATATGTCTCTGACAGATTGCCTGTAGGTAAATGTATATAGGTGACTGAGTGATGTGGGAGGGCCCAGCACAGTCAGGGGCAGTGCCACTCCTGGGCAGATGATCCTGAATTGTGTAAAAAAAATCAGGCTGAACAGGCCATAGTGAGCAAGCAGTATTTCTGCATGACTTCTGCTTCAGTTCCTTCCTTCAGCTTCGTGCTCTGACTTTCTTTGTAAAGGACTGTAAACTATAAGCTGTCCAGTAAAATCAACCCTTTCCTCCCCAAGTTGGTTTTTGGCTCTATTTTACCACAGCAATACAAAGCAAACTCAGACAGGATCTCAAGGCAATCTCTTAATTGTAACTCACTGTAAAATCAAAAGTATGTTGCATACTTCCAATATATAATGGTACAGAATATACACTGGCATTGCAAAATAGAGAACTGGAGGCATAGTAAATAAATAATGAAGACTAGCACCTAGCAGAGAAAACATCAAACCTGTGGCTACATGTCTACGTCAAAGGACTTAGATGCCTCTGTGGCTCTAGCTTTGCTGCCTGAAAAAAATATATCTCTAGCTTGGCCTGGTTCCATTCCCTGTATGTGACTCTTCTTGGCAACTATCTCATGGCTCTGGCAACTCCAATAATATTTTGTTGTCTCCATTGCAAACTATACTTTACTTTTGCAGTTTCAATAAATAGCCTCTCAAGGTCCCCTGACTTTTCAGAGTGCAGAGATCCTTCTGTCACATGCTGTCTGTCCTCAGCAGCTCTCTCAACCCACAGAGGAAGATTCTACAATCCCATTGCTCTTGTATTTTTCATGCCTCTGAAGCCAATGTCAGATATATGATACTCTGAAGTTCAGTTGTCAGCTTGGGATGGACCCTCATCATCTTGAATTACATTAGCAGCAGCTTTTGTTTGCTATTGCTTTCTGGGACAGAAAACTCCTTAGGACTTTCTTTTTTTACAACTTGGAAGCTTAGTATCTTAGTTATGGCTACTATTGCTGTGATGAAACACCATGACCAAAAGCAAGTTGTGGAGGGAAGGTCTACTTTTACATCCAAGTCCATCATACAAGGAAGTCAGAAAAAAAAATAGGGCATGAACCTGGAGGAAGAAGTAAAGCAGAGGTACTGCTTGCTGGCTTGTGATTCATAGCTTGCTCAGCCTACTTTCCTATAGAACCCAGGGCCATCAGCCCAGGAATGGCACCACTCACAGTGGGTTTGGCTCTCCCCCATCAATCACTAATTAAGAAATTGCCTTATAGTTGGATCTTATGGAGGCATGTTCTCAATTGAGGTTCCCTCCTTTCAGATGACTCTAGATTGTATCAAGTAGACATAAAACTACACAGCAGACTTAGCTGGGTGAAGTCCTATCCTGAGAGCAACGTTCCTCTGATCCAGTGAAGAGCAGGCCTTTCCTTAATGACTCTAATCTCTTAGCAATTACAACCTTTTTTCCCAGCAGATGCCTTTACTGTAACATTAAAATTCTTAAGTTGTCTCTCCAAACTGTGTGTTTTTGCATTTCTTTTTCTCCCACATTTTTTTCATTATCATTATCATTATCAATTATCATTTTCATTATCATTAACAATGCCATAAATTATCATGTTGTCTTGAAATTTTCTTCACCAAAGAAAGGTACATTTTTAAATCTAGTCTCAGGTAAGTTATTAGGACAAGGATAGTTACTGTTAAGGTGCTTGATACTCTCTCTGAAACTGTGAGGTGGGCTTTTACAGTCCATTTTGCTATCAACACTATTGTCTTCCAGGTTCCTATAAGGTTGACCCATGCCTTGATTACAGCATTCAATCACTTTCTCATCCAAAGTTTCAAAGTATTTTGGATTCCTCTAAAAAAACAAAAACAAAACCAACATGGTCAGGTTCTTACAGCAACACTTTACTCCTAGTGTCAACTTCTATGCTAGTTACTATTCTGTTTCAAGTTCTTCATAATTCTTACTTTACAGCTAATGTCTGTCAGAGATACTGGTCCAAGAGGCTTAAGATAAATGCTCTAATATATGGAGAGAAATTTGGGGCTGTCCAGACAGTCAGTTTTCTGTCATTTCTTAGTTTTGGAAGCTGCTGGCTCTGCACTTCCTGTGTAATCAGATATATTTATCCTTCTCAGGTCTCTGATGTGGTTGAAGACTAGATAGTTATAGTCTCAGAGTTAAATTTTAAGTTGTTTAGGAATTAAAAGGATGTTCTAGGTCTAAGTAGTTGTTTTTAAGTTGGTAATGCAAGTAAGGATGGAAAATGAGTTAGGTATAGAACTTTAAATTCATGGAGATAGAATAGAATAGTAATATTAGTTGCCAAATATGTATGGACTGGACATTGGGAATGTATGTTATACCTCATAATTTTCATAACTGTAACCTAATCAAAAATTATTATGAGTTTTGGAAGAAGGGGGAAATGTTGGGAGGGTGGGACTGGGAGGGATGGAGGGAGGGGACAGTGATGGAGATGTAACTTGAAATAATAAACAAACATAAAAATAATAATAATAAAATAAACAGCACAGCCAAAGACAAATTAAGGAAGACAGAGTTTATTTTAGCTTATGATACCAGAGGAATAAGAGTTCAAGACAGTAGTAAGGCATGGCAGCAAGTGACAGGCATGATCAGCAGCTATCTGAGGGTTCACATTTTTAACATCGAACACAAATCACAGAGAAAAAATAAGTTAGGGGAGACATTAAACTCTCAAATCTCACCATACAGATGTACTTCATTCAGCAAGGCTGTAGCTCACCATAACCTCTCTAAAAGCCACCAAGTGGAGACTAAAGATTTAAATGCCTGAGCCTATGGGAAGCATTCCTCGTTTAAACTACCACAGTGTGTGAAATAGATGTCTCATTTAGGACTGAGCACTCCATGGTTGTTTATTGTCTGCACTTTGACCAGTATTAACTACTGTCCACTGCAAAACGAAGCTTCTCCAATGAGGGCTGAGAGTTGGAGTAATTCATGACCATATAAGTAAGTATTTAGATGGTTCTAAGACTGATACTAGATCTGTTTATCAAAATAATAGTAATAGGCTGTCTCCTGGGGTTTATTACTTCCTCAGCTATGGGTTCTTTGACAGGTTTATAGTGCCAGGCATAAATATTTTCCTGAGGATCAGGCCTTAAATTCAATCAGAAAACTGTTCGTTATCCCCCTCCTATAACATTCATGCCATTATTGCAACAACGGACAAAACTTGCTAGATCAGTTATTACTATAGCTACAAGAGTTACTTAACTGAGTAACACTGCTGATTTTTCTCCTACAGCAGCCTACATAGCACCTTCCAACACTATGAAAGCTAAGGAATGAAGCTTCCCCATCAATAAAAAGTTGATCTCTCTCTGTCCTGTGAACAAAATGTGCTGTGTCCTCAGCAATAAGTTCTTACTATCAAGTTGTGGGGGCAACCAAGAGTAATAGCAATAACCTATACTGGTTTGGGGGTCAGGGGTTCTTGGACTCTTCTGTCTAATCTTTCAAAGCTCTGTTTTTGTAGATGGTTTACATGGTTGAATTCTTCTCACATATGAGAGGTATATAACATGAAATATTCACTGGGAAGAAGAAAATTTGTTCCTGGTTGAAATTTGTCAAATCATCCATGTTCCCTAGATCTATGTCTTTCTATCAAGTAGATTGGGGTATCCTTATTTAAAGTGTGACATGTAGCCCAGCAGCAGTAGCATCCCTTAGAAGCTTGCTGGGAATGCAAAATCACAAGCCCCATTCTATGTATGACTACTGTGGTGGTTTGAATAAGTATAGCCCCCATAAATTCATGTGTTTGATAGTTTAGCTATACAGAGTATATATAATTCACACTATTATGAATTGTGGCCTTATTGGATGACATTTGCCCTTGTTAAGAGGAAGTGACCAACTGTGGAGGTGGTGCTCTGAGGTCTGATATATTCTCAAGCTCCTTCCAGTGTGGAATAGTCTTCTCCTGACTGCCTTCACATCAAATGTAGAACTCTTGGCTCCTCCAGCACCATGTCTACCTGGATGCTGTCATGTTTCCCACCATAATGATAATAGAATAAACCTCTGAAAATATAAGCCTGCCCCAATTAGATGTTTTACTTTATAAGAGTTTTCTTGGTCATGGTGTCTCATCACAACAATGGAAACCCTAACTAAGACAACTACCTATTCAGGATCTGCTTTCTACAAGAGTTCTGGACAAAATTGGTGTGACCCTTGTGGAAATGACTTTTCTGAATACAAGGACTGAATACAAGGATACCTGGCAATATGCATAGCTTGCTTAGTATTTCTGATTCTATTTTTCTCATAGTTGGGTAAATATTAGAATCATCTAGAGAGCTTTTTAAAACCTGATGCCCAGATAAATTGGAATCCCTGGTAGTGCAGGCTGAGTAAGAGCACTATTTAACTCTCCCCCAGGGGATTGCTAAGTGCATCCATAGTTAAAAGACCATGAACTAAATGTTTTTCCCCTTCTTGGGCCCCCTGTCACCCATCCTATTGTATAGTTTCTACTCTACAATACATACTTTTTACAAGAACCCAAGAGTAACAACAAAAAATAATCTCTTCTCATGTGACATTTCTTCCAGGCACAAATGGCATTTATCAGTCATCAAGCACTAGATATTTATACTTTACTTTGGGTGTCTGGGATTTGGGTTAGAAGAAACCAATCAATAGTTACACAAAAGCACTAACAATAAAACGACCACTATGAGGTCTGTGCTCCAATGTTAGGATAGAAGGAGGGTCACAGAAAGCCAAAGGGTTGAAGAGAATTCAAGGAGTTGTAGACTGATATGATATGACATACTCTATTCACTCAGGGTAAATGCTTCCACACAGACCACTAGTTAGGAAGATGCCAGAGCATACAGGTAGGCATACACACAGAGGCCAACACATAGGTCATAAGGAGGTAGGCACACATGCTTACAAGAGACACACAGACTGGCTAGTGATGACAAAAATTCAGGTTTTTTACCTCAAGGCTATATTTATATAGAATTATACAAAATGTCCCTGTGAATAAAAATATTTATATAACATACTTCACAAATGATTACATTTAGGGTCACCAAAGTTAGCCATTTTGTCCTGACTCATAGTCCCCTGCATATCTAGTATCAGCTATGTTTTAGCTTATTAATATCTGATATCTATATCAGGGTCATGCTATCTAAACATGAACTGACTTCTACAATCTTCTATTCCATATTTTTACCCCTTTTAGACAACTGGTAATTTATCAGATCAGAACCATAAGGGTGTAATTTGGGTCCATTTTCCATAGTAATAGAATAGAGGACACTATTCTCCTTTGTAGGGTTTTTGATCTTGTAGTTTTCCACACACTTAGGTTCTGTAGGGTTTACAGGTTGTAAGAATCTGTAGATTTTCTAGGCTCTTATGTTGTAGATATTTGGGCCTACAACTCTCTCTCCAAGCCAATTTACTTGCCAGGTTCTAAGGTCTGGTAGCTTTTCTCATGTACTTAGGCCAAATAAGCTCTTGGGATCACTTTAGCTCTCTAGACTGTGTCTATTTTCCTGTTCTTGGGCTTTGTAGGCTTCTCAGGCTCTACTAGCTCTTTAGGTTATGTAGGTTTTCAAAGATTCAAGACTCTGTGGGTTCTCTGGGCTCTTGGGTCCTATACCAGCTCTCTAAGATATGTAGGTTCAAGACTTTGTCCCTGTAAGCACTTAAGCTCTCAATGCCACTAGGATTTTCAGGCTCTCAGGTTTTGACTAGTCTAAGAATTAGGGGTCTTTGTAAAGGGAATAGCCCCACAGAGGCCAATGCTCCACTCACAATCCAGACACACATGGAATAGGGATGCTTTATTTATGACTAATAGCCATATAGCACTTAATCCAATCCACTGAAAACTTTGGCTAACCTTTGTTTATGTGTAAATAACATTAATAGACAGTTGTATTATTGCCACCTTCAATGTGGATTTATATCCCCTACTGAAGCTAGCACTATGGTATACTATACATCTTTCTTTTAGGAACCCATATCTTGTGTGTGTGTGTGTGTGTGTGTGTGTGTGTGTGTGTGTGTGTGTGTGCGTGTGTGTGTGTTTGTGTGTTTTCTTGTGAGTGTGCTTTTAATTCTGTTTTTTTTTATTTGCCTGTTTGTTTTCTAATGAAAGAGAGAAAGAAGGCATGGAGTTGGATGTGTGGGAAGATGACGATCCTGGAGGAGATGGGGAAAGGGAAACCCTAGGCAGAATATATTGTATGGAAAAACATTTTAAATAAAAAATAAACAAAAACCCAAATATTCCTGGAGTGGTACAACACGACACATATTCCCTGTAGACCTTCCCAGATGAAAACAGATTGTTCTCAATCTACTACATAGATAAAAATTAAAAGGTAATATATGATAGATGACACAGCAGTATGAATGGTTGAATCACCTTGTTTTAGCTGTGGCACGTACCCCAAGCAACAGATACTGGTATATATAGATATCCCTTTAGGGTTGGCAATCCTTGGAGGAATGTGCGAAGGTGTCCTCTCAATACTGACTTCACCTTGTTCACAATTTAAGTCCATCAGTGCTTGCTTGGATGGTTCCCACCCTCACAGAATGTCTACCGCTAGAATATATTTAGCCATGGAAAAATGTACGGTAAAAAACCTGGGAGCGGGGAAAGACTGATACCCAAGGTCATAATCACAGGCTTGGTCTTGATACTGTGGCTATAATATCCATCTGTGTACACTGCCAACCCGGAGAATAGTCCATATTCCCATGAAATAAAAGACAGTCATCTCCAGCATCAACATGGGTAACAACTTTTGTGAATTACTGGGCCACCAGTAAGTAGTTAGCTCAACATAAGGCCTCCTGCCACAGGCCTTGATTTTGATACCTGGTATGAGTCAACTAAAACATAGCTGATACTGGAAAGCCTGGGATGTACGAGTTAGTACAAAATAGCTGACTTTAAAGCTCAGAATAAGCTTTAAAGAGGGGTGGACAGTGATGGAGGCCAATTTCTATATCTCCTCCACTGTTGGTTAGCCACTATTTACCCCTTGTTTTAGAAATTCAGAGGCTGCCTCTCCTTCTGACTATAAGGCTTTCTTTTTAGTAAAATGGTCTTCATGACACCATCCTCTAAGTCACATATCTGAGCTTTCAGAATCTCCCTCACAGCTCACAGCTCACACACTTTGGCCTCCCACTGTAAGTATTCTCACATTCAGTTTTCAGTGCAGTGAAATCAGCTAGTTTACTATCCACTCTTATCTTAGCAGACTGTGTCCACAAGGACCTTAGGAGTCTTTCCCAGTGGTAGAGGGGTCTTGTCCACCTCTTGACTTTCCCCATGGAATTATATCCTGGTGAACTGCACCATATATGAGGTCCATGCACTGATGCCAGGTAAGAGGAAGAGTCACAGGAGGCCAAAAGTTTGAAGGTATTTTAAGGAGTCATAGACTTATATAACATACTTCATCTACTCTGCGCAAATGCCACCACACAAATTGCTAGCCCATCAAATACCAGCACACACAGACTTCACACAAGTGAACGTAGATACACATGTAGATCAACATATGGAAGTAAGCACACCGAGCTCTTCAGTCAGATAGATACAGACAGACTAGTGAAGGTAAATATTCAGGCTTCTGACCTCAATATCATGTTTGCACAGACTATACAGAATCATACAAAAGTGTCACTCTGCCAAAAATAATGGTACAACAGATTACACCACTGTTTATTTTTTGCATACCCAGATATCCACAGTCAGCCATTTTGTACTAACTCATACCTCCCAGGCTGTCCAGTATCAGCTATGTTTTAGTTGACTCATACCAGGTATTAATATCAAGGCCATATTGTCTAAGCATAAACTGTCACTTATGCTCTTCTATTCTCAGCATCCACCAATGCAAAATTATTAAGTACCAGTGAAGCATGAGTACTACAGATGGCCAAAAAGTGGAATGATCTCATATGTTAATTGTTCCTACACAGACACCTCTGGCTGTTTCTGTCATCAAGAAGAGGAGGATGAGAAAGATAGAAGTAAAATCCACATTAAAATGAAGCCATTCTCAGAGCTGCCTACTTAAATATTATTGAGGAAAAAATTTGGGGCATTTAAAGTTTCATGAAATAGCTTTCAGAAATGCATCTTATTGTGCTTCTCACTTCCTTTTATGTTCTAGAGCTCCTGGGTAAACAATCTTCACCATGAATTATTATGTGCGTAACACTGTAGGCACATAAAAAACTAATGGTAGGCAAACTAATGAGCCTCAAAGATAGTGATTCCTTTGTGCTTTGAACCCTTGAAGATAATACTTTGCAGAATATGATGACTTATTTTATATGTCAACTTGACTTGACCCAAGGGATGCCCACTCAGCTGGTAAAACATTTTCTCGTTTGTCAGGGAGACAACTTTCATAAGAAATGAGCATTTGTGTAAGCAGACAGCATAAATATCCACCCTGACCAATGTGAATAGACAACATCTAAACTGTTGAGTGCCCAAATAGAAAAAAATAGGTGTGAAATTGGTAAAATTTTCCAATCTCTAATGAAACTGTGAAGTCTATCTTTTTGTCTTGCACATCAGAATTCCTGGTTCTTGTGCATTTGAACTCAGACTGAATTATATCTCTATTTTTCTTCTTTTCCAACTTGAAAATGGCAACATATTGTGAGACTTCACAGCTTCCATAATTTTCTCAACCCATTACCATAATAAATCTTCCCTTATCTTTCTGTATTCTATTAATTCTTTTTCTGTGGAGACCCCTAATATTGATGACAGTGAGGATTTTTTCCCAAGTATGCTAAGGATGTTGAGATGGGGAAATGATCCTAATGAGCTTAAGTTAATCACAAAGTCCCTATTAAAACTCAGGATACTAGTCTGGAGACTTTGTTCAGTGGTTAAGAGCATTTGTTGCTCTTTCAGAGGATCCAAGTTTAAATTTCAGCACCAACATGGAGGCTAATGACCTAGTGTAACATTAGTCTTGAGGAATCTGATACCCTTTTCTGACCTGCATGGGCACCAGGAGCCAGTGTACAGATTGTACACACACATGCATGCAGAGAAAACACTCATACACAAAATAATAAAATAAATCTAAAAAACCCAAATAAACACACAAAAAATACAGAAAACCAGATAACACACTAAGAATAGGTCTTCATTCTGTCTTATAGTTCCAAGTTGTAATATAGTGTCATTTTATTTCACCTTAAAAATTATCAAAATTTAGAACTAAGGTAAAATACATGAAATGCGTGGGGTTAGCCCATACCTTTAACTTCAGCAGAGACAGGAGGAACACTATAGAGTTAGTTGTCTTATAAATTCTAGAATTACAAGGAACAGGGTGGTGATGGTGTACACCCTTAATCCCATCATTTGAGAAGAATACACCCTTAATCCCAACACACTAGAAACAGAAACAGGCAGATGCCAGAGCTCAAGGTCAGCCTGATACAAAACAAGCTCTACATAGGGAAAAACTTTGATCCGGGGTGGGGGAGCACATCTTTAATCCCTTCAGTTGGGAACCACAGGTCTTGATCCCAATACTTAGTATGCAGAGACAGGCACATAGGATTTGGAAGGATTTAAGTTTAAAAGCTACATACAAAAGGCATGCTCAATGTAAACAAATTGTCCTTAGTGATCTCAAAATATATACACTAAAGGTTTGTTTAGCTCCAAAATAACAAAGTAATTTCTTCTTTAATCCAGATTGAAAGATAATACTTTATATATTGTCAAAAAACCAAATTTGCTCCAGGAAAAATATTACCTGACTCCCCCCCCAAAAAAAAGGTAATTGTCCCAGAGTTAGGATTAAGGCAGGGCTCTGTTCTTATCTTTCCAGGAGATTTAAAGCATCCATTCAAGGAATCCAGGGACAACTGGACAAGGGAAACCTCAGCAGAAAACAGATCAGACACTGAAGAAGATGAGCGGCCTAGAGATCATTGAGATATTTTAACAAAAAAAAAAGTCCTAAAAATATACTGGAAGCTAAATAGATAAGTGTGTAATTGATGGCATTGGCAATGTATATTCTGTTGGAAGCATGCAATCTGCTTTTTTATTTTGATTTTACAGGGTTTACAGTTAAGAGACTGGAAGAGACTTGATCCCCCCAGCTGATGGCACTGATAGAGCAGATTGAAAAAGTGGCTTTTCTAGAGTAATTATATCATTTGGGAATGGGTAGTAATGACTCATACATTTAATCCCAGCATTCAGAAGGCAGAAGCAGGCAGATCTCTGTGAGTTCCAGGCCAGCCTGATCTACCGAGTAAATTCTAGGACAGCGAGGGTTACACAGAGATATCCTGTCTTGAAAACCAAACCAAACAAACAAACATAAAAGAGGTACAGTTTTCCTGGAGGCAGTGTGTCCTTAGAAGCAAATTTTGAGAGCTTAAGACCTTAACCTGCTTGCTATGTCTGTGTCTGCTTCATGCTTGTGGTTCAAGATATGTGCTCGCAGCTTGTTGATTCAGCTACCATGCCAGCTTTATACTGCCATGCTGGAAGAGCAAAAACCCAAGTTTCTCATCCTGGCCTGTCCAAGTTCTTATCTACCCCCTCTGCTGTAACAAACTCATAGAAGTAAAATAACAAAGAAATCCCGAGAACCTAGCTTGACCTCTCTCAGAGGCCTTAAGTGACCATCTGGACAGAGTCATAGATAATGAAAGGGCTTATTTGTTACCTGGGAGTTTCCTTTGCATCCTGAGGAAAAAGTTACCAGAGGACTCTCAGAGCTCATCTTACAAGGCCAAATGTGATTCTGTATGTTACATGCACCTCCCTAACTGCCCACCCCCTTCCTTGTCTAGCCCTTAAGAGCCTCAAACTTTCCAGGTTCAGGGCCATTCACAGATTCCTTTTGTGGAGAATGTGTGATGGACCTTGCCGTGGCTCAAACCACCAATTAAAGGTCTTTTTGCTTTTGCATCGAGTTGGAGTCTTCCTGGTTTGTCTTATGGTTTTGTGAACTGGGCATTACAATGCTTCTTCACCA
>CAJQZJ010000591.1:70182-105381 GCA_907164525.1 Lophiomys imhausi
AGAAGAAGAAGAAGAAGAAGAAGAAGAAGAAGAAGAAGAAGAAGAAGCCTGCACACCTTAATCCTACCTATCTCTGTCTTTGCCCGAGCTCAGGCCTCAGCATTTATTCAGCCAATCAGAGAATGCCTAGGAAGAGGCAGTAACCAGATCTCAGCATTGAAATCAGTCCTTATTAGACCTTCCCCAACACCAGCATGTGCTGTCATTTGAGTTTTTGATCTTAACCATTCTCATAGGTGTGAGATGGAATCTCAGGGTTGTCTTGAGTTGCATTTCTCTGATAATTATGGATGTTGAGCATTTCTTCAAGTGTCTCTTGGCCATTAGAGATTCCTCCTTAGTGAATTCTCAGTTTAGCCCTGTTCCCCGTTTTTTGAATGGATTGTTTGGTTTCTTGGTGTTTAATTTCTTGAGTTATTTATAAATTATGGATATTAGCCCTCTGTTCGATGTGGGATTGGTAAAGATCTTTTCCCAGTCTGTAGGTTGCCATTTTGGTGAATGACAGTTTCCTTTGCCTTACAGAAGCTTACCAGTTGTATGAGGTCCCATTTATTGATTGTAGGTCTTTGAACCCGAGCTTTCGGTGTTCTGTTCAGGAAGTTGCCACCTGTGTCAATGAGTTCAAGGCTTGTCCCCACTTTCTCTTCTACTAGATTTAGTGTACAGGCTTTATGTTCAAGTCTCTGATTCACTTAAGTTTTGTGCAAGGTGATAAGTATGTGTCAATTTCCATTCTTTTACATGTCGACATCCAGTTAGACTAGCACCATTAGTTGAAGATGCTGCCCTTTTTCCACTGTACAGTTTTGGCTTCTTTGTCAAAAATTAAATGACCATAGGTGTGTGGGTTTGTTTCTAGGTCTTCAATTTGATTCCATTGATCAACTGGTTTTCTTCTAGACCAGTACCATGATATTGTTACTATTATTGCTTTGTGTAGTATAGTTTGAAATCAGGGATGGTGATACTTCCAGAATTTTTTATTGTACAGGACTGATTTAGCTATTCTTGGTTTTTGTTATTCCATACGAAGTTGATAATTGTTCTTTCAAGGTCTGTAAAGAATTGCATTGGTGTTTACATAAGAATTGCATCGAATCAATATATTGCTTTCCATAGGATGGCCATTTTTATTATGTTGAGCCTACCTATCCATGAGCATGGGAGATCTTTCCATCTTCTGATGTCCTCTTCAATTTCTTTCTTCAAGGACTTGAAGTTCTTGTCATACAGGTCTTTCACTTACTTGGCTAGAATTACCCCCAGGTATTTTATATTGTTTGTGGCTATTGAAGGGTGCTGTTTCCCTAATTTCTTTCTCAGCCCATTTATCTTTTGTATAAAGAAAGTCTTCTGATTTTTTTGGAATTTATTTTGTATCCAGCCACCTTCCTGAAGGTGTTTATCAGTTGTAGGAGTTCTCTGGTGGAATTTTTGGGGTCATATCTGTGAATAGGGATAATTTAACTTCTTCCTTTCCAATTTGTACCCCCTTCATCTCCTTTAGTTGTCTTATTACTCTAGCTAGAACTTTAAGTACTATGTTGAAGAGATATAGAGAGATATGGGGACAAGATCCTTGCCCTGTCCCTGATTTTAGAGGAAATGCTGTAAGTTTCTCTCCACTTAATTTCATGCTAGCTACTGGCTTGCTGTATATTGCCTTTATTATTTCTAGGTATGGCCTTGTATGCCAGCTCTCTCCAGGACTTTTAGCATGAATGTGTGCTGGATTTTGTCAAATGCTTTTTCAGCATCTAGTGAGATGATCATATCGTTTTTTTCTTTCAGCTTGTTTATATGGTGGATTACATTGATGGATTTTCATATGTTGAACCATCCCTGCATCCCTGGGATGAAGCCTACTTGATCATGGTGTATGATACTTTTGAAGTGTTCTTGGATTCGGTTTGTCAGTATTTTATTAAGTATTTTTTCATCTATGTTCATGAGGGACTTTCTTGGTTGGGTCTTTGTATGGTTTAGGTATTAGGGTGACTGCAGCCTTGTAGAGTGAGTTTGGCACTGTTTATATTTTGTGGAAAGAGTTTGAAGAGTATTCTTTGAAGGAAAGCCCTCCCTTCTAACAACAGTTAACTGACCTAGGGCTTCAGGGAGGGCTGGGGCCTCACAGACATCTCCTCCAACAAAAGTTAACTGCCAGTAGCCCTTCATGGGGGACTGGGCCTAATGGATCCCTTCTGAGTGGCTCAAAGGCCACTCCTCTAAAAACAGTTAACTCTCCTATATCTTCAAAGAAGGGTAGGCCTCATAGGTCCCTTGAGGCTGGGCTTAAAAGCCTCTCCTCTAACAAGAGTTAACTGACCTAGAACCTCACAGAAGGTTGAAGCTTTATGAGTCTCTCCTCCAACAAAAATTAACTGCCAGTAGCCCTTGGGGTTAAGGGAGCTCAAATACTTCTCTTCTAATAGCAGTTAACTGACCAAGAACCTCAGAGAAGGCTGGGGCCTCACAGACCTCTCCTCCAACAAAAGTTAACTGCCAGTAGCCCTTCAGGGAGGGTTTGGGGCCTCAGGACCAGTCAAGGGAAGTGTGACTCCTAGTATCCTCCTGTAACAATAGTGAATTGTTCTAGTCCCCCAGGCAGAAGTGGAACCTCCTGGACATCTATCTCTCCTATGTGAAGGTTGATGATGAATGATAGGAATATAGTTTGTTGCACATGAGTTTCTATTGCTAAGTCCTCATTCTTTCATATTAGTCATGATTGGGATTCAGTGATAGACCCCCTTTCTTACATGCTACTATAGTGCTTTTGAAAGGTAGATGAGAAACTGAAACTGAATATTTAGCTGGGCATGGTACTGCATGCATAATGCATGTAATAGCAACATTCAGGAGGCCAAGGCAGTGGATTGTTGCAAATTCTCAGCAATTCTGGACTACATAGGGAGCTCTAATGCAGCCTGGGCTAGAGGGAGAGTCTTTATTGCAAAATAGAAACTCACTGAATGTGTGCCTTCAGCACTGATACTGTTTATAAACACACACATTAGCCCACAAACATGTAATCACTCAAATCCACTCTTCTTTTTCAATTATATGGAGTTTTTAAATTTTAGCTTTTCATAGTCATTGCCATGTAATTTAGCAAGTGAAAAATAAAGACAACTATGTATTTCGGTCAAACATGCAGTAAAGTGTCCTGCTTGTGCTCACAAAGAACCAAAACTGTCTGGGGTGAGTTACATAGGATAGCTGAGTTCTCCTTCACTGAAATACAAAAACTGGATAAAATGAACTTAGAATCCTTCTCAGATCAAGAGAAATCAGAGCTTAAATGTCGGGGTTAGAGGTGGTAAAGTAATGATTAAAATAAAATATATCATTATGAGATAGAAAAATAATCACAAAGGGCAGATATCCAGGATGTGTTTGCAAAGGATTATTGTATTTTTCCTAACACCCAGCACAATGCCAGAGGATGAAGAGTCAATAATGAAACAGTAACTGCCACTATATTTTTTCAAGACACTTGCAAAACAGCCATGGGAATGACCATGTAAATTTCATGCAATAGAAATAATCCTTAAGTGCTAGGAGCTAGAGGGTCATGGAGGGCTTCATGGAGGTGAAGGTAGCTGTCTCAGTCTATCAGAACCCCACTTGGTTTTCCTAAGCAAAGAAAATTGAAGGCCATTTCCAGCAAGATCACAGAATCCTGTGCCTGAGTTCTGGGCAAGTTCCTGGATGAGTGGTAGGAAGACACTGTTTAAAGGAAAATGATACAGAGCAACTCTTTATGACAATTTGCTCACTCTAATCACTAAATTTTATTTTTTTAAACACTTTATTTTTTTTTCTTCAAGTTACATCTCAGTCACAAACCCTTCCCTATTCCCCCTTCCTATCCCACCCTTCCACCCTCTTCCCCCCAGCAATTTCCCCTTTTAGTCCAACAGATGGTTCCTTCTCTTGTAACAGTAAATACTATACAAAACAACAGATATAAATATGCCACATTTATGAGAGTTAAATGGCCCAGTATACCTTCCCAATGTCCAGTTTATACATATTTGGCCCCTGACTTTAACATTCTACTATCTAACCATCTCCATGAGTTTAAAGGTCTATATCTGACTCAACATCATACTAACTTGCAACACACTTTTAAGAGTATCTTCTTAGATCTATAACACCCTCTTGATTCCTAAACAACTCAAAATTTAACTATGAGACTCTAGCTGTCTATTCTTCAACCACCTCAGAGACCTGAGAGGGATAAATATATCTGCTTATATAGGAAGTGCAGGGCCTGCAGCTTCCAAAACTAAGAAATGACATACCAGTGACTGCCTGGACAGTTCCCATTTTCCCTCCATACATTCCTGTATCAGTCTTCAGCCTTTGGGTCCTGTTTCTCTGACAGACATTTGTTGTAGAGCAGGGATTATGAAGGACTTACCTACCCTGTCTTGGCAGAGCTAGGCTGTCTCCACAACTGTTACCCAGGTCTACCTCTTGCTTCCTTCTACTACAACTATCCCTGGCACAATAGATCTACAGATTGGCTTTCTTGAACAGCCTGTCTTTGGAACACCCCATCTGTGTACCATTCTGGGTCTGTGGGTTACACGATAGTTTCCTGTGCTATATGGTTAATATCCACTTATAAGAGAGTACTTACCATGTGTATCTTTCTGGCTTTGAGTTAGCTCACTTCGGATGAGCTTTTCTAGTGTCATCCATTTGGTTGCAAATTGCATGATTTTCTTTTTTCTGTTATCCAGATAAAACTGTCTGACCCTCAGGGTGACTGACCTCAACTCAAATACAAGGAAAATCTAATCACATTGAACTAATTCCTAGTGATACTGCTAGATAAGCCAGGTGGGCCTCTAATTAGTGGGATTGGAAATAATGCCATGGATTGAAGCAAAGACTTGCATAGTGCTTAGTGAAGTACCAGAGAGAACCCCTCTCTTGAGTGGGGTGACTATGCTACCTGGAAGTTCATTTTTGAGATAAGCTATGCCTGCCCAACTTTGTTCTCACAGCATTCCTTCCTTTCAACTCTATGCAACAATTCCTTTAAAAATGGAGCAGCATGCTGGAGAGATGGCTCAGGGGTTATAAGAGCACTAGCTGCTCTTCCAAAGACCCGAGTTCAATTCCCAGCAACCACATGGTGGCGCACAACCATCCACAATGTGAACTGATGCCCTCTTCTGGCTATAGGTGTACTCATATACATAAATTTAAATCTTAAACAAAATACAGTAGCAGCAACAACATTAGCATACCTTCTAGCAGGAAGGCAGCTCCAGTGGCTACCTGTACCCACAGCAAGCACTTTCTAACCAGGAATAGCTATCTCAGAGCTTGACTTTAAACCTTAACTACGTGCAATGTGAGTTGTAAGCAGAAGCAATGGGATGACTGGGAAGCTAGAAGGAATATGGTCTCAGGGGGAACCAGGGGACCAATTCAATCAGAATTTGTATCTTAATTTGATCCTAGAATGACAAATGTGCTTAAATCAAAGCGTGGGCACCTCTGGTTTAAAAAAGTTATCATAATTTTTTGAGAATTTAATACATGAGTGCACTTAATTTATATTATTTCCATCCTCACTCTCCTCTATGTTCAACTGCCATATCTTCCTCTAAATTTCATGTTCTCTTCTTCTATAGTTATTATAAATATGCATATATATATAATGCACATACAACCTACTGAATCCAATTAGTGTTGGCCATATGTGCACAGGTTTAGGACTGACCACTTAGACTTGCGTAACACACTGAGGCCTTGTTAAGAAAGCCCTTGACTTAATGAACTTCCTAGGACCCATGTGCTAATTCTAGGGCTACAAAAGCTACAATTAGTATCTGAGAAAAACATGAGAGACTCTCCCTGTCCTTACTTACTTATAGCCAAGATCAGCTCCCGCCTTTGGGCAAAGCCAATGAGGCGCTCTGAGTCTCTGGAAACCACCACAGGAAAGCCATTGTAGTCTGTCTCCTTAATGAGTGTTTCCACATCCTCCACAGTCATACTGTCCTGGGTTAGTACTGACAATGGTGGTTCTCCCCTACGGGGCCGCATTACATCAGTGGCCAGTGTACGGTGGGTGAATTCATCCTTCACATCAAGAAACGGGTACCCATTCAGATGGATGTGGGCTTCATAAATCCCTTCTTTCCCAAAGGCATCAGCCACCCACTTGCTGGTGACAGCGGCTGCCATCAGGGGTACAATATACTCTAGACCTCCAGTTAATTCAAACATGATGACCACCAGTGACACTGTCATCCTAGTCACTCCACCTACAACAGAAAAGGACAGTGAGATTTGAAAGCTCAGCCACGGACCCTATGAATGTGTGATGTGTGTAAACAGACAAGTTTACAGACCAGAATTTCAGCTCAAGTATGCTCTCCAATGAGAGATTTCAGTCATTTTCTCACTTGTTCCAAGGAGTCAGTCCCACATGATGACTGGGCTCTGCTAAACCCAGCTTTGCCTGACAGGAGGCTCCACTACAATGAGGAACACGGGTGGTGTATTCACCCAGGTCATGTGCTTGGCTCTTTGATGAGTGGATCCTACGAGACTATCCAGACTTCTGACAATGCAAACAACTCATAAGCCAATAAAGTTGCAGAGATTTTAAGGAATACTAGATTGGACAGGGATCTGTCTTTGAATTCCCAGGTACTTACAGGTAATTCCAACCAAATCCTATTCTAATGAACTTAAACCAAGATATCTTAATCTTAATACATATGATATAAGATATTTGGGGATGAGTTATTCTGTAGTATCAAGTAGGTCCTATGCTCATAAGGTAAGAAGTCTCTGTGCCCTATACCCATTAAGCACAAGTGGCATTTATGATAAGGAAAAGTGTTTATAAATATCACCAGAGGCAGAATGACTCCTTGTTGAGAAGCCATGTTCTAGGTCAGTGGTTCTCAACTTTCTTAAAGCCATGACACTTTAATACAGTTCCTCATGTTGTAGTGACCCCTAACCATAACATTATTTTCATTGCTACTTCATAACTGTAATTTTTCTACTGTTATGAATCAAAATGTAATGATCTATGTTTTCAAATGGTCTTAGGTGACCCCTGTGAAAGGGTCGTTTCATCCCCAAAAGGCTCATGATCTAAAGGCTGAGAATGGCTGTTCTAGATAGTACAGATGTAAGACAGTAAAGATTTCATCAGTCTGGGCCCTGAATGACTGGACAGATGAGACACTTCTACAAACATGTGAAGGTATGTGTATTTCTCTCTCTCTCTCTCTCTCTCTCTCTCTCTGTGTGTGTGTGTGTGTGTGTGTGTGTGTACATGTGCATGTGTGTTAAACAAGACATAAGGTACCTACAAGATGTAGGAATTTACTTGTTACCAGAGGATAGATAGCCTACCCTTAGCCCAAGTGAAACCAATGATCAAATCCATCTCTTCTTGTCTGACCTCTAAGACAGATAACCACCCTGTCCTCCTCCTTTCCCACCTATGGCTGTACCTAGACAGGCTGCAGCTCCCACCATTGCATAAAGCCCTGGTGTGACACAATCCGCTCCAGGCCTGCACCAGTTCCTGAAGATGATCCAGTCATGGTGATGGTAGGCCAGCTGCTCCACGCCGATTCCCACCATCCGACCTGCCATAGCTCCTATAGCCATGCTGGGGATGAAGAGGCCTGAGGGAATCTCAAAGGAGCATAGAGAGAAAAGGCAGCCTGAGAAAAGAAGGCCCAGTTCACCCAATCCCAGGGAAAGTGAGTCTCCCACCCCTACAACATTGCATTTGCCTTAGGGCCTCAAAGGAGACACAGCTCTTCAAAACAAGTAAGCTGGGGAAAGGTGAGACAAGTGATTTGACCCACACAGTTGTTTAGGTGGTAAACTCCACTGCAAGGAAAAAGAACACAGTTTGGCACTTTCATTTCCTCTCCTTCAAAAGCCAGCCCCTTTGCCTGCTGTGCATTAAAGAATGATAAGCTTCACTGCAGATAACATTCCAAGCCAGCATTTGCCACCTGAGCCTCTTGGCACTTTCTTACTCCCCTGTGTCATTCACACTGGCTTTCAAAATTAAATGTCAAAGTCACAGCATGAGAAAAGATGAAAAAGGCCTTCAACTGCTCCCAGGTAAAATAAAGAAACTGAGGGCATTGCATCACTATAGCTGTCCTGGAAGCTCCAAAAGCCTTTTAAAGGCTAGTGCCCTGTTCAAAGGATGATGGCTGGATACCTATCAGGGAGAAAGAAAAATCTCAGTTTCCTGACTAAACACATTTTCTAAGAAGTTTTCAGAATATTTTCCAGCCATCTCTGGGGTATCAAGAAAACGGACTGTGTGGCCTCATAGGTGTGGGTAGTGGTGAGTCTTCTACTATTATGAATGAAAACGTATTTTGGTTTAGCTGGTGATCATACATGTGCTATAGAACTCCCTAACTCCCATGTTCATTGAAAATCCACAAGCTTGTAGATCCCACAGCAGCTGTTTTTCTCATGACCCCAGTAGCCATCAATCTAAGGATGGAAGCAGATCTTTAACCTCACTGAAGTGAATGAGGCAGCCCCTTGTGCAATTTCTAGAATTTGAATGATCTTTGAGAAAAGGTCTCTTTTTGAATTTTCCGTACTTCACAGTCACTGAATCCTCCTTAATTTCAAAGTAGGCCTCTCTTGGTAAGTACCAAAGGGTACTGATAGCATCTTCCTTGAACACAAAGACAAACTCCTTTGATAGGAACTGAGGGATAAGAGTGAGTAATCTGCTTAATGAGTTCTACCCACTTGTGTCTTACAAAGTCATCATATCTGAGTCTATGTAAAAAGAAACATTTTCAAATACCACATGGCAATAGTAGTGGTCACACATGTGCATGTTTTATGAGAATTCATTAAAGCTGTGACCAACTCTGTATGAATGGTATATTCGGATAAGTTTTAAAATAGCAATAATGGTACTATTCGCAACAGCTAAGAGGCAGAAGCAACCCAAATGTCCATCAAAAGATGAGTGGATAAAGAAAATGGGGACTATACATAGAATGAAATACTACTTGGCCAATAAAAGGTGAAAAGTATTAGAACTTGGTACACCATAGATGAACCTTGAAACCATGTTGTTGAGTGAAAAATGCCCGACGCAAAAGGCGACAAAGTCCATCCATTTATATGAATGTCCAAAATAGGTAAATCCACAGTGCCAGATAACACATGAATGGCTGCAAGGGACAGAGGAGGGGACACTGGAGAATAACTATTAATACATGGTCTTTACTTCTGGAGAATGAAAATATTCTTAATCTAAATGAACAATGGCTAAGCTGTATTTTGGACTTACATAATAATAATTAACTCTATACTTTAAAATGATCAATGTGGTCATGCATGTCACTAACATCTATAATCCCAGCATTCGTGAGGCAGAGGCAGGAGGTAACAAGCTCAGAGACAGTCTAATCTAAACACTGAGACATCATCTCAGAGAAAAAGAAAGCAATAATGTCTCAGTGCCCTTGGAGGTATGTATATATGAGCTGGGTTAAAACAGTGCTTCAAGTCAGAATGAAAGAATATGTCTTCTCTCCAAAAACAGAAGAATGAGCTATTATCCACAGCTCTCAATGACATCAAGAAAAGATGTACGGAAATAGCCCATGCCATGGGCCTTCTTAAATTCAGATAGGGGAGCAATTAATTTGTGCCCTCCTGATGCTGATGTAGCATGTATACTGCCAAGTACAGATTCTCTGAATGCTGGCTTTGCATGTGTCTCACCAGCATTTTCAAGGGAAGCATTTTTCATTGGGTTTTGTACCCCTCAGACCTAGTACACTGTTCAGGATTCATTCAGACAATTCTTATATTTTTGGCTGTGAGCCTAGCTTTTAACAGCTGAGCCATCTCTCCAGCCCCATTCAGACAATTCTTAAGAAATGTTTACTGACTGAAATGGAGGTCAATTTGGGCTTCTTTGCCCACTCTCTGCCATCACCCACTCAGCAGCTAAACATGTATTTGTCTAAGAGGGCAATGAGAGGTCCTAATGTTCAGCCAGCCCTGTATCCCATGAATTGGGTTAGACCAAGCTGCCATCTACAGCTCCTTCAAATAGAAAATGAGAATAGTCAGGTCTGGAACACCATTTTGGTATCACATGCTTTTAATCCTAGTCCTTGGGAAGCATGGGATCTCTGTGAGTTCAAGGCTGATCTGGTCTATATAGCAAGCTCTAGGTCACTCAGAGCTACATGGTAAGGTCCAATCTAAAAATAAACATAAAAAGAAAATGAAAATAAAATCTCTACTTCATATGCTTGCTGTTTAGAGAACTGTTACCTTTTGATTAAAAGAAGAACATTCAAGAAAGGTCAGTGTTCCTCTTCTTCAATCATAATTTTATTTTGGAGAATAATGTGCTGTACTCAGAAAAACATGCCCTCCTCCCTTTCTTTCTGCTTCACTTACCTTCATGCCAAAGGTAAATATAGTAATGACTATTTTGAAGATCAATGCCAAGGCCAGCTGCCACATGGCTGTGTAAACCCCAACCCCTGCTGGCCGGTCCGGAATGTCATCCACAGGCCGAGTCATGTTGGGGTCATTGATGTAGTCACAGAGCTGGGAGGACTCAAGAGCCCCACAGTCATTGAATAGCTCAGAAATGAGCTCACTGGTGCTCTGGCGAGTGTAGGGATTGGGATAGGCAATGATGGCGGTGATGGCGGTCACCACAATGACTTCCAACACTGGGTACTTCCCCAGCCTGGTGGTTTTACGCCTCCTGCACCAAGCGATGTTGCAGCGTGTGAAGAGGGTTCCCCACAAACCCCCAAAGACTCCAAGAAGGATGAAGGGAAAGAGTTCAGCCATGTACCAAGGTGTATGATATTCCACGTAAAAGAGAACCAGGCGGCTATTTCCAAAGGGGTTGATGGAGCGCAGTGTGAAGGCTGCCACCAGTGCTGCAAAAAATGACCTCCACAAGGTTTTTAAAGGAAAGTAGTAACTGACCTGGGACAAACAAACAGAAAATCAGAGAGTGACTAGAAAAAGGACTTCTCAGAGTCTTTTCTCTTGGGTTAGCAGATAACTTCTGGCACTTGGCATAAAAGACACCGTCTAAAACCAAAAGTATATGCCACTCATTTTATCAGTTTAGGTTTAGTTGTGATCGAAAGGACACTTAAGAAAATTAATGTCTAAACATAGACCAGTTAGCTGAGAATAGAACTTAGTAGTACAGTATTTATGTAGCAGTCATAAGATTCTGGTTTTAGTCCGTAGTACTACGAACATTAATAAACAAATAGAAGTTGAATAAATTTAATCAAAATGGGTTTGTGCGATGTTTTTTAAGAGAAATGAAAGGCTTAGAGTGTAGCTGAGAGGTATAGTACACATTTAGTATGCTCAAAGCCTTGAGTTTTGTCCCCAGCAACACAAAAATGAGAAAAATTAATATATGTACTCATAATACTGTTCATGTCACACAAATCCTCCCAAACTCAGTGTTATTATGGTATGAGCAAAAGAATAGATTAAGGGCTGGAAAATTCTGGCCTATAAGTCAACTCTGACCCAGAAATATATTTGTATGGCAGCAGAGTTTTTATATTTATGAATGGTTGGAGAAGCAAATGTAACTACTTATAACATGAAATATCATTCAAAAATAACATTTTTGCGACTCCTAAGAACTAAATAAAGGTGAAATTGCAAAGCCCATAAAGAAACTTTTCAGCAACCTAGCCATGCCTACTCATGGATATTGCTGCATGTACAGTCAATTGGCTGTGGCAAAAAGTGTGGTTCATGAAACCTACATAGTTAAAACTATCTTGACCTTTTCAGAAAACTTTTTGTTAACCCCTGGAATGATCCATTAGATTTCAAAAACCAAGTTGGAAGCTAGGTTGTCTGTGTTCCCACACTAGAAATCTCTCCAAAGTTTTGACATTGGCAGTTTTGTAAACAGTACGTGAGAACACATTTAAGGACAGAAATTGTGTTCCTTAATTAACTGCATGAAACTTACTCAATATTTCTGTGCTCTCTCAGCCACCCACATATTTCTGCCCACTCCAAGCCATGAAAACCCATTCTACCCCCTCTCACCTCCTCTAGACTGAAGAGCACACCTCCTATGGGAGCACCAAAGGCCACAGACACACCAGCAGCAGCTGCAGCTGAAAGTACCTGCAAATCAAGATGTTAAAGGTGAGCTCTGGGTACTTTAGTATGGGTAAGATGAAGTAGGGACTCCAAGAAGTTATGTCCCCTGCCAGTGGAGGTGGAAGGGAGCTGGCTCACCTCACGTCTCTTGCCCTCATTCTTGCTATACTTGGAGAAAAGGCTGCTGAAGAAGTTACCACAGCAACAAGCCACATGCACCAGTGGTCCCTCTTTCCCAAGGCTCAGGCCAGAGGACACAACCAGCACCAGGGTGACAGTCTTGATTAGCAGGGTCCATTTCCCCAAGTAACCTCTGATGATAAATCCACTCAAAATAGTCTTTATCTGCAACAGAAGATCGAAAGTGAGGGGGAATGAACTACATTGGTCCAGGGCTGGGAAAGAAACTGCAATGGCTCTGAACAAGATTCACTAAGTCACAGGGATGGAAGGCTATTTCAGTTATGGATTGAACTAGAATTTTGTACCTGCAGAAGTTTGTATTTTATTACAGTAACCATCCTACCCATGGAGACACATCCGAAGATCATCAGTGGACACCTAAAATCCAGATTTTACCAAACTGTGTATATACCATATTCAACTTTAATTCATAAATTAAGCCCAGTAAGAGATTACCACCAGTAATTAACAAAATAGATCAATTCTAACAACCAAAACATGTTTTTTGTTTGTTTATCTACCTAAAATTAATACCTTTTTCATTTTAATCAGGCACTTATAACATTTTTGCAATTTGGGGTGTACATTGGAACTATCACAAATTGCTTTTTTTAAGATGGGGATTCTGACTATATGCACCAGGCTGGCCTGGAACTCAATACATAGACCAGGCCAGCCTTGAATTCCAAGATTCACTATATCGACCAGGCTAGCCTTGAACTCAGAGATTCACCTGCCTCTGCTTCTCAAGTGCTGGGATTAAAGGTGTGGGCCACCATGCTCAGCCGTAGATTGCTTTTTTAAATAGATATTTTTAACATACAAAGTGATGGATTTCACTATGATGTTTCCATATGTAAAGATCATATACTTTATACCTGTTGTCTCATATAGAAAAGGACTTTGAGTACAGAGAGAGCTACTATCTGACTCCTTTGCAGACTTGCTCCATTTTTTTTTTGAGACAGGGTTTCTCTATTTTTGGCTGTTCTGGACTCACTTTGTAGACCAGGCTGGCCTTGAACTCACAGAGATCCACCTGCCTCTGCTTCCCAAGTGCTAGGATTAAAGGCATGTACCACCATGCCCAAATGGCCCAGTGACTTGCTCCATTTTGTCAATGCCAAATAATGACTTTATTCCTACAAGTGCATTTAAGTCTTTGCCTAGAATTCTATTAGGTGCCAGTATATATGACAGACTTTTCATACTGAAGTCCACTTTCCTAAGTGATGCAGTATTTTTCTACCTCCAATCTCTGCCACAATAGGCTAAAATGAGTGAATGTTTACCATTGAGCTGGCAAATTTCAAGCCTTTGATTAGATTCATGAGATACTAGGTCAGTTAATTAAATTACTACCCAGTTTTCTCAACTGTATACTATGTTATGGGATAATGTTTTCCCTTGTCAATGTCATTTATATAACAGAAAATGTCTTCCTATGGACATTACTATGCCAAGTAAAACAACTTCTCAAACAGCGAATATAATGCTTCTGAACCTCATTAGAATCACTTGGAGAGCTGGAAAATATCAAAGAGTAGCTGTCCCTGCAGAGATATAATCACGAACTAGCTTTCCTAACAGTGATCTAACATGATTGCCCTGGGAGGCAGCCATGGCAAAGGGAATTCTTTAGCCAGATGATTCTAAAATGGTCTGCTCCTGGAAAGAGTAACACAAATATCCCTAACTTCTCAATCAAATTTGAGAACAAAATTGTTTTTTCCAGTGCTTACCTGCATTGTTTATCATGTCAACTTTGTTGATTTGGAGAATTTGTGAATGGGCTAATCGTCAAAATTTAAAGGGCTGTGGACGGACTCTTTTCGTCTCAGGATTACATTTATTGCCTTTTAATGGGGTTTAAGACAGGATCTCACTATGTAGGTCAGGCTGATTCGATTCTCCTGCCTCCATCTCTTAAGTGCTGAGATTACAGGCATGCACCAGAGTCACTCAGATAACAGTCTCTCATTCTCAATTTGAAGAGCAGAGGAAGATAAGGAGAACAGAAAGGGAGAGGAAGATGAGGAGAGGGAAGGAGAGATAGAGAGATAGATAGAAAGATCCCAAAGGTCTCCGAGTTCCTTCTCACAGAACATATGAGAGGACTCTTAGCAGTTGTCAAACTGTATTTCTTGATCTAGTCTTTAACTACTCAGACAACTTAGTGGTGGTTAAACTAGCATTTAACTAGCGGTAGTTGCCCTAATTGAGCCTGTGCTTTGGGACTCGCAGATCTCTGTACTGAAGAGATGTTTGATTATGCGTGCCACAACCTAGACTGTTTGTGTTCCCTCAAATAAAAGTATCTATTTTGTCAGTTAGTTAATATGGATTTCTACCCTGGGTACATTTTAAAAATATAATACCACTTAGAAAATCACAAGCATCTAAATTACCTGAGCCTTTGCCAGCAGTGACATGTGGTGAATTGAACAATGTAATAAATATTTTATAATTCTCTAAAATGATTTTGTAAAATTGTCATGATCAAATTAGGAACCAAAGAAGGCAGATTCATTCTCAGGAGATGTCCAAATCTAATTACTTTAATTTGAATTGATAGACTGAAGCAAACAGGGCTTTACCCTTAAGAACAAAGCTCTTTCTGATTGATAAAAGTTTGTATGAGTGCTCATATTTTGTAAAGAACGGAAATCAATGAACAATAAGTTTTGAGAGGATGAAATTTCTTGTTCAGTTGGTAGTGATCACTTGCAGCTTTTTGAAATTGAGAGTTCCAAGAGAAACTCAGATCTCTCCAAACTCTGAAGTCCAGGAAACTTTTATGTTATTTTTATGTGTGTGTGTGTGTGTGTGTGTGTGTGTGTGTGTGTGTGTGTGTGTGTGTGGTATGCAGGTGCTTGTGTTCTGGTGTATGCCCCCATGTATGCCCCTACAGAGCCTAAAGGAGGATGCTAGGTGACCTCTATATCATCCTCTACTTATTTGCTTGAGACAGGGTCTCTCACTACACATGAAGCTTATTGTTTCAGCTAGGCTGGCAGGTTAGTGAGTTCCTAGGATCTGCACATCTCTGTTCCATAACTGCAGCCATGTTCAACTTTTATATGGGTGATGAAAATTCAAATTCATGCCCTATGCTTACACAATAAGCTCTCTCACCAACCGAACCATTTCCTTAGCTGGGGTGCTCATTTTCCATTGTGTTTTACAGAACTTATACAGTACATTTATCACACAGAAAAAATATCTAAATTAGCATTTTAAAATGTTTATAGTTGATCCAGTGATGCACACATATAGTCCCTGGTAGGACTCAGTAGGCATAAATAAAAAGATTGATGAAAGCTCAAGGCCAGTCTGTGCCACACTGCAATTCCACAGAGTTAGAGCTATATAGTGAGAACCTGCCTTTAATATTTTCCAAAGAGAGCTTTTATTTTATTTTATTTTTATATGTATTTTTTAATAAATAACTTCATTTATTTGTTGCTTCATGTTACATCTCCATCATATTGTCCTCTTTCCCCCCCTTCCCAGCCCTGCCCTCCCACCCTCTACCCCCCTAACCCTTCCATCCCACTCCTCTGGAGTGGAGTGTCCCTACATGACAGTCCCTCACCCCAGTTCAGAAGTCATATGAGGGCCAAGAGCCTCCTCAAACACTGGGGCCTACAAGGCAGTACCACCAGTGAAAAGTGTTTCATTGCCAGGGAGAGAAAACTAAAAAACAAACAAACAAAAAAGTCTATGTCCATTACTCAGATTCAGAAACAATGAAATTATGCAATTTTCAGCCAAATGGATGGAACTAGAGAAGCTCATCCTGAGTGAGGTAACCCAGACTCAGAAGGATACACATGGCATCTATTCACTTATAGTAGGATTTTAGCTATATAGTACAGGATATCTATACAACCAACCCACCAAAGGGAACAAGGGAGCTTTTCTTTTAAATGATCAAAATATTAAAGAAGAAAATTCTTAAAAGGATGAGCAATTTGGAAAATCTACTTTAGACTAGTTTGTAGCTTAATAGCAGAGTGATTGCCAACCTCATCCACAGCATCATAAAACAATGTGAGTATGTACCTATGTGCACTTTGTTCAGTCTGCTCTTGTTTCACCTGCCATACAACATAGTCCATTAATCACATGACTCCAGTAAGACATAGTAGCTTTTCTAGGTAGCTTTTCAGCCCATACCTTTGCTAATGTGAAGTAGCATGACCCTACCTTCTACTTTAAGTCAGTTTCCACTGTGATCTGGCTTTTGACTCAGAGAAGCTTCTTTCATACACAAAAATATGGATTTACATAGACTTTTCATTCTATCTTCTCCAAGAACAATGACAGGTTCTGTCTTCCTAGGTGAAGGATTTCCAGCTCTACTACACTAACAGTGCAGACATTGCTACTGCTGACTCATACTAGCCAACCTTGATTGTGAAACCTCTATTGATTCATGAAGCTTTTGAACTATCATGAGTGCTCATCAATGCAGTTCTGTAGAGCTGGCCCTAGTGGTGTGGGTGCAGGAGACCTGGCCCCTACAATATGAGCACAGGGGAGCCTGCCCTCATGGTATGAGCAGGCAGGAGAGTTGGCTCCGCTCCTCACCTGGGCAAATCACAAGAGCTGGCCCAGGTAGTGTGGGCGTAGGAAAGCTAGCAGGCTTATCAACTTATCTATGACCCAGACCCAGATCCAGGGCTTTTAGTTGGCCCACCCCAAGATCTACTCTATCTATGAACTGCTAGAGCATGAGAAGGGACTAGTCCTGAAGATCCAAAGCAGCAGGATCACAATGAAAGCAACAACAGGATATTCCATAAGAGTCTGGGTGAGGATACAGTTGATAGTATAGAAGAAGCCAGAGGCCTTGAACCACACCAATGACTCACTGAAATGAACATCTGCAAATAAAGATGTTTGGACAAAAGGGTATACTCTGTGACATACCATAACACACCACAGCTTCAACAGCAAGATATTTTTTCTTATTTTTTATTTTATTTTTAATTCTTTGTTTCCTTTGGGGGGGGTCAAAGGCAGAGGGTGAATATGCAGGGATGGGGAGATATTTGGCATTAGGGTGCATGATATGAAATTCTCTAAGAATCAATAAAAAGTTTTTTTAAGGAATTGCATATGGTTAAAAGAGTGTTAATAGGCTGCTGTTTTGTTCTAATTATAGTATCCTTTGCCTTACAGAAGGTTTTAAGTTTCATGAAGTCCTATTTATTAATTGTTGGTCTTAGAGACTGAGCTATTGGTGTTCTGTTCAGGAAGTTGTCACCTGTGCCAATGAGTTCGAGGCTTTCCCTACTTTCTCTTCTATTAGACTTATTGTGTCTGGTTTTAGGTTTAGGTCTTTGATCCACTTTCACTTAAGTTTTGTGCAAGGTGATAAACATGGGTCTAATTGCATTCTTCTACATGTTGATATCCAGTTAGACCAGCACCGTTTGTTGAAGATGCTTTTCTTTTCCCATTGTATGTTTTTGGGTTCTTTGAAAAAAAATTAAGTGACTGTAGGTGTGTGAGTTTATTTCTGGGTCTTTGATCCGATTCCATTGATCAATGGTCAACCGGTCTGTTTCTATACCAGTACCAAGCTGTGTTTAATCAAGATGTCCTTCAACCAAAGAATGCATTAAAAAACTGTGGTACTTTTACACAATGGAATACTACTCATCTATCAGAAACAAGGAAATCACACAATTTGCAACCAAATGGATGGAACTAGAAAAGCCCATCAGTGAGCTAACTCAGACTAAGAAAGATACACATGGCATATATTCACTTATAACTGAATTTTAGCCATATAGTACAGGATAACCATCCTACAATCAATAGACCCAAAAGAACAGAAAAATGGACTTTGTTAACTATTAGTGAGACACTCCATCCTAGTAGAACTGCCATGCACACCCCCTGTGCAAGAGGAAGAAGCACTTAGCCCTCATGTGATTAATGAACTGAGGGGGGCTGATACATGGAGGCACCCCATACCAGAGGAGTAAGATAGGTAGGAAAGGAGATAGAAGGTGGGAGGGTGGAATGGGAGGGGATGGAAGAGGGAGGGAGCTGTAATGGAGAAGTAACTTGAATTAATAAATAAATGTTCAAAGAAAAAAGCGTGTTAATAGGGCAAGCACCCACATATCTTCTGCCCAGTAGATACCTTTGAAAGCCCTGTTTGTATCCTCATTAGAACCTTCCTTCTTCCCCCTCTACTCCCAATAATTCAACTGCATTTCTTGATCAAGATACACATAGGTTGTTTCATTTTAGCTACCTGTGGCTGCCGTATAAATATAACCATAGTTACGGTACTTGTCCACTTTTACTTTCCACACTTGGCATCACTGTTATATCATTTGTGTAAAATGCCCTTTTGTCACATAGAAACTTGAATGTGCAAGTGTTACCAATAATGACATCTACTTTGGGGTCCGTAATATCTCTCATCAAGTAAAAGCACTTGAGACTCAAGCTTAATGACCTTAGTTCAATCCCCAGCACCCACATGAAGGTGAAAGGAGAAAACTGACTCCAAAAAGTTGTCCTCTGACCTCCACACAGGCACTGTGGCTTGTGTACAGCCCCCTATTCCCATATACATAATATGAACACACACAAAGTAATAAGAAATAAAAAATTTCTTTTAAAAGATATCCACAATGGAGAAGAAACAAAGGTCACATCTGTCTACAAGATCTCCAGCAAAACCATTTACCTTTGGTTCTTGGAACGGGGACAAGGATTGATCCAGTGTGCAATTTATTGCTGTTTTACTATCCCTAATGACTATCTTCCTGTTTGGGGAAAAGCTCAAGTAAAAATGTGTCCACTAGTGGACAGTAAGATCATAAACTGGGGCAGTAATAATTATCTATCCTCTTTATTTTCCAGAGTCCCTTAGGCTTTGAATATCAAATAAAACAGCCAGATCTTTGATAGCACTTGCTTTGAATATACAAATTGCTATCCACACTATTCATCAGAGAAGAATTTAAGCATAATGCAAATTTTATGACTGCTTATGGATACTTTTCCCCAGGAGAAATACAAGGTGACAGCAGAAAAGTGTCTCTAGTTGAACTAAGCTCTATAGGAAAATGCAAAATATGCATTTTAATATGTCTCTTATACCTACCATCAAATACCTCTTCTAAGCTACCATGGCTGCCTATACCTGCTATGACCACTTTCTGTTGATTTTGGATTGTACCCCACCTTAGCTTTTCCAAGCTGCAATCCCTTTATCCTCAACTTTCCACAAGCAAACAAAGTTTTTAAGTAAGTGAAATACTTATGTATTGTAGTATTTATATATGTGGAGGCCATTTAAACATGATGTGTTACACTGTGTTATTGTTCTTAGCAGGTTTCTCTCTTCCTCTGTGTCAGGTATTTTGAGCATTGTGACCTACTCTGACCCATTTTCCTCATAAGTTTTTTTTAAGGTTTGTTTATTTTTATCTTATGTGCTATGGTGTTTTGCCTGCATGGATATGTGTGAAGGTGCCAGATCCCCTGGAACTGGATCTATCAACATCTGTGAGCTGCATGTGGGAGCTAGGAATTGAACCCAGGTCCTCTATAAGAGCCGCCAGTGCTCTTAACAGCAGAACCTTCTCCCCAGCCACCTTATAAGTTTTTAGTGTGCCATTTTTTCATAGTACCATGGTTCTTAGTACCACATGCTTTCAAAGTGATTATATTTCATTAGAGCAGAATTGGCTGTACAGAGGAAATTGGGTGGTGTGGTGATCTGAATAAGAGTGCTCCCAATAGGCTCCTATGTTTTGAATGATTAGTCATCAGGGAGTGGCACTACCTGGGAGGGATTAAGAGATGTGGCCTTATTCTATTCCTGGGCATATATCTAAAAGATTCTCCATCAAACCACAAGGACATCCCTCAAGAATGTTCATAGCAGCTTTATCCATAATAGCCAGAAACTGGAAACAATCTATATGTCCTTCAACTAAAGAATGGATCAAAGAAACTGTGGTACATTTACACAATGGAATAGTACTCAGCTATCAGAAACAAGAAAATCATGCAATTTGCAACCAAATGGATGAAACCAGAAAAGCTCATCCGAAGTGAGCCAACTCAAAGCCAGAAAGATACACATGGTAAGTACTCTCTTATAAGTGGATATTAACCATATAGCACAGGAAACTATCATATAACCCACAGACCCAGATGGATAGGAACCTATCATAACTATCCTACAAAAAATTCCACCCAGCAGGGAGTCATGGACCTCATTGCATGCTAGTGGAGCACCTTACCCTAGATGGGATGCCATATCAAACCCCAGTATAAGAGGAAGCCCTTAGGCCTCATGTGGCTGAAGAACTGAGAGGGTTTAATATGTGGGCACTACCCTCATTCCAGAAGAAGAGGACTGAATGGAAGAAGAGTGAAGGAGGTAGGAAGGGACCAGGAGGGGAGGAGGGAGCAGACTTTGATCAAGATGTAACTTGAAAAAAAATTACTTTTAAAAAATGGTTAACTAAGCATAAAATATATAATAAAAATAAAAAATAAAATTTTCAAATGATAATTTACCAAAGGCATACTTGCCTTACTGGCATGAAAGGAAAAATGGTTTTAATTTCATATTAGAACATTAGACAGTAGATGGCCACATAGCACACACCCTCTTGGATATCACCTTAAAAGTTTTCTTCTTATATATAAAGGGTATTTTCATTGTTTGGTATTAAAAATGCAGTTAAGAGATTTAAAGTGTTGTAAGTAAATTACGGGTTACTACAGTTCAAACTTGTTTTCTAAATCTCTAAATGTTGAAGTAATTTGGAGCTAAGATAAAGTAGTTGGGCAGGGCAATGTTAGCCCATGCTTTTAATCCCAGCCGAGATAGGCAGATCCCTATAGAGTTAGTTGTCTTCTAAATTCTAGAGTTACAATAAACAGGATGGTGATGGTTTACACCTTTAATCCCAACACTTGAGAGGTATCCTTTAATCCCAACACACTGGAGACAGAAGCATGCAGATTCCTGAGTTCAAGTCCGCCTGTTACAGAGCAAGTTCCAAATAGAGAATAACTTAGATCCAGGTGTTCTAGCCCACACCTTTAATCCCAACAATTGGGAGACATACAAGTTTTATCCCAACACTTGGGAGGCAGAGGCAGGTACATAGGACTTATAATGATTTAAGTTTAAAACTTGCAAAAGACAGGTTGAAATTCAAAATGAATGTTTTTGTGATCTCAAAATATACACACTTAAAGGTATATTTTGTTCCAAAATTTCGAAATAATTTTTTAAAATCTCAATTGAAAGATAATACTTTTTCTATTGCTAAAAAAACCCCAATTTGCTCTAGGAAAGATATTACCTACCAAAAAAGGAACACATCAGAGTTAGGATTAGTGCAGGGTTCTGTTCTTATCTTTCCAGGTGATGAAAAGCATCCAACTTAGGAGTCCAGGGGCAACTGGACAACTTAAACTATTGAAGAAAAGGGATCAGACACCAAAACAGACAAGACAAGTAGCCCAGATGATCCAGCCTCAGAGACTGCCTCAATACTTGTTTCCTAAAAAATCTACATCCAGAACAACTTCAAAATGCTAGCTCAGATGGTACAGGCCCAGACACTGTTCCAGCCAGGACTTCAGTAAAGCCCTGAACTTTCCCACCCAACGTTCGGCTTCTGACTACAAACTTCTCAAGACATTTAAGCTGCTGAGCACAAAAAGACTAGACAACAAATGTTACTAGTAACTTGATTAACCATTTTTTCCATTCTTATTTCGGCCCCCAAACAGGTTTCCTATGTTCCACATCAGCAGGAAGCAATTTTAAAAGGGTGATGCCCCATTCCCAGAAGGTGGGGTGGATGATTTTTTTTTTGTCATCTGATGGGTTATAGATATTTGTTGGCATTTATAGGGATTTAGTTACAAGTTGTTAAATGGTCTTGTTAAACAAGGTTTAGGAGGTTAGACCCAAGGACTACTCTCTTGTTCTTTTCTCTTTTTCTTTCTTTCTTTCTTTCTTTCTTTCTTTCTTTCTTTCTTTCTTTCCTTCTTTCTTTCTTTCTTATGTAGGGGGAAAAGACTTGAAAAGAAAAAAAGGGGGGCATAGACATGATATAGGAATAATAAAGAAAAAGGGGTAGATTATTAAATCTTCTTATATCTTTGTATATTGATACAAAATTAAGGTTAACTCTTTTTAAGGTATTGTACCTATGTACTTCTTAAAAATGCAACATGCAATTCTAGTCCTTTTGATAGCAACTATCCCAAACTGTTTAGGATAATTAAGAAATGCAAACTAATAAGTCATTCAAACTTGTTTTGTCAGATACTAGTTTAGTTTATCACAGATGTTTTCTGAGTTAATCAGATATCAAGTTGCTAAGAGACAAGCAACATTTTCTTATTCAAATATACAGAGGTAGATGGTCTTCAAAAACCTCAAGAGATCTGTAGAATATGACACTTAAAATGTTTTTTCTTTTTTTCTTTTTAAACTTTTATTCTTCTCTCATACATTACATCTCAACCACAGTTTCCCCTCCTACCACCCCTCTGAGTCCCTCCCTCCACCTCCCCGCTCCCCAGACCAACTCCTCCTCTGTTTCTCTTTAAAAAATAAAAGAGCATGCTTCTTAGAGATATCCACCAAGCAAGGCCTAAAACAACATAATAAGACTGTGCACAAACCCTCATATCAAGACTGGACATGGCAACCCAGTCAGAGGAAAAGGTTCCCAAGGACACGCAAAAGATTCAGAGACACCTCCTACTCCCATTGTTGGCACTTCCACAAGAATAACAAGGTATACAAAACCATAAGACATATGCAGAAGACCTAGCTCAGACCCATACAGGATCCATGTTTGTCACTTTAGTTTCTGTGAGCCAATATAAGCCCTGCTGAGTTGATTATGTGGCCTATGTTCTGATGGTGTCCTTGAACCCTCTGGATTCTACAACCCTTCTTCCCCATTTTCTTCAGGTTCCTCTGGCTGCTCCTAGTGTTTGGTGATGGGTCTCTGCATAAAGATGTTTTCATAACTTAAGTTTTTTTGATATTGAGACACATCAGCTCCTGACATCACTCCCACATTGTACTTCAAGTAGATGGTGAGCATCGAAGAATCTCCATTTGGAGATGGTTGCATTAGTGGCAAGCTCGCCAATGGGCAAGAAAAATATCCTTGCTTCAACTGTAGACAGAATTCTGTCCAAAATGAACAAAACTTGGAAGCAGGTAAGTCAACAGCCTGGCTCTGCCAAGTCAGGGTAGGCAAAGTCCTTCATAATTCCTGCTTTACAATTAATGTCTGTCAGAGATAATGGGCCAAAAGGCTGAAGACAGATGCTCTGAAATTATAGCAAGAAACTATGCACTGTCCAGACAGTCAGATGTCTGTCATTTCTTAGTTTTGGAAGCTGCTGACTCTGCACTTCCTATTTATTCAGATATATTTATCCTTCTCAGGTCTCTGATGTTGTTTAAGACTAGAGTCTCACAGTTAAGTTTTAAGTTGTTTAGGAATTAAAAAGATGTTTTAGGTGTAAGAAGATGTTTTTAAGTTGGTAATAAAAGTTAGTATGGAAATTGAGTTAGGTATAGAACTTTAAACTCATTGAGATAGATAATAGAATATTATTATTGTTGCCAAATACATATGGACTGTACAATGGGAATGTATGTCATACCTTGTAGTTTTCCTAATTGTTTCCTAATTGTTCTTAATGTTTTGTATTCTATTTATTGTTATAAGAAAAAGAGCCTTTTATTAGACTAAAAGGGGGAGATGTTGGTAAAAAAGATGTAATAAAAATATACTATGAAAGAAAAGAGATGTGGCCTTGTTGGAGGAATTATGTCACTAGGGGGGTGCTTTGAGGTTTCAGAAGCCCAAGACAATCACAGTGGATCTCTCTTCCAGACATACTACTCTCAGCTATTTCTCCAGCATTATATTTACCTATATCTCACCATGTTCCCTGTCATGATGACAATGGATTAAACCTCTGAAACTTTAGGTAAGCTTCCAATTAAAGTGTTTTCCTTTAAAACAGTTGCTATGGTCATGGTGTTTCTTCACAGCAATAGAACAGTGACTAAGACAGGCAGTAAAGCAGTTTGGTTTGGGTGCTCTTGAAATAATATAGCCATATAGTACAGGATAACTATACTACAACCAGTGCATCAAAGGGAATAGGAACATACATTTGTTTCCTGTTAATGAGACACTTTGCCCTAGTGGTGCTGCCTTGTAGGCCTCCAGCATATGAGGAGGCTCTTGGCCCTCATATGACTGCTAAACTGGGGTGGGGGACTGAAATGTAGGGACACTCCACTCCAGAGGAATGGAATGGAAGAGATAGGGGGTAGAGGATGGGAGGGAGGGACTGGGAGGGGTGGAAAGAGGACACTGTGATGGAGATGTAACCTGAAGTAATACATAAATATTAAAAATAAAATAAACTTCCAGAAATTCAGTATGACATATCAATATATATTTTAACTCTCTTCCAAGAAACAAGTCTGTATTATATTTTTTTCAGTACATTTTCCATATATATCTTCTATCTCTTTGTGTGTACTGCCTAGAACAGCATCTGTGTGAGAAGGCACAACACAGGGTAAACTGGACTGGGGATGTAGTTAAGACAGTAGAGTGTTTCCATAGCATGTACAAAGCTTGGGTTCAATCATGGGCAACACATAAACCAGGCCTGGTAGTGCACACTTGCAATCCCACCATCTGGGAAATTGAGGCAGGAGGATAAGTAATTCAAGGTCATCCTTGGCTACATAGTAAGTTTAAGAATAGCCTGAAATATATAGAACACTGTATCCAAAAATAAATAATTTAAAATTTAAAAAGCAAAGTGCTAGACAGGGACCCATTGCCACTGTCAGCATACAACTCTACTTTTAAACTTACTCTCTGCATTTCCACTGAAGAAACAATGGAACTGTGCTGACTAGAGTGAACATGCAAGGCATTTTATGATTTCTGGTTACCATTTTGCCTGATATGTTTCAGGAGTCAGCTCTATTACCATCATTTTACCCAGCAGATTTTCCCAGGCTTCAAAGTTTGTTCTCAGTGAACGATGAGGTCGCTTTCTTGATACACTGGTTATATGAAATTGCTGAAGGCTATGTAAAAGAACTATATCTTCACATAGGCATATTCCCAGTGCATGCTCTAAAAGCAGAATTAAAACTTTTAAAGGGTCTTATTATTCTGTCACCAGAAAAGCAAAATGTGTCAGGAACTTGTGATCACCAACAAACGTTCCCAGTGACACTCCTCCACTATTGTCTGTTTTTCACATTACATCATAGAGTTGTTAGTACAGTAGAACATTTATGTGGATGCTTTGTGAACTCATCTTCTTCAGGCTTTAAGAGTTTATCTTGGCTTACAAGGAAGAGGTCTAATCATTTGAGATGCAACAGATCAAAACTGCTGAATAGAGTACATTGTGAAGCCAGACTGCTATTCAACTTGCCAGTTTAGAGACTTTAGGGAAGTAAATTAACTGAATTGTATTTTAGTTTCCTTAACTACTAAATGAACTAATAGTGTCTATCTAGTAGGTTTATTATGGGAATTATAGCTGTTACACACTTCTTCAGCCACAACTTACCTCAGGAATGCCAGAGCCACAGGCATATGGTGCAAACACACGTACCAGGGATACGGCGAGAAATGCAAATAGCAATGCCCACAGAATGTACATTAAGTAATTCAGAATGTAAGCACTGGCACCCTAAAGAGCAGACACAAAACAAGGAAGAAGTGATGAGCTATAGTAGACCTGAACAATGTACCCAACCCCACCATCTCCATCAGAAGCAAAGTTGTGATGGGCTTAGAGAGGTTCATCCCAGGCCTGCATAAACAAAAAACCAGTTGCTGCATTCACTGCACATGAACAGCATCAGGTGTTTCTCCGGGAGCTATATACAAACCTTCTAGTGGATGAAATCTCAGCAGTAATGGAAAGCACGGATGATGCTGGGTTGTAATTACCTTTTGCACTGTAGTTAATAAAAGGTGTGGTGCAGAAAATTCTGCCTGTGAGACTCTGGATGATTTGTTTTGTCTTGTCTGTGGTGAGATGGGCTCTCTTACCTTTCATTACAGCCACACCCAGATCACAGGGAATAAGAGTCAGTACTGTGTTTGGGAAGGGTGCTTCTCTAAGTGTGGTCCATGGACCAACAGCATCACCTGGGATCTTGGCAGAAACATAAACTGTGGGCCCCACCTAGGGCTGCCAAATCAGATACTTCACACAGGCACCGAGCCCAGTGCATTTTAACAAGCCTCTGGAAGATTCCAGCAAGTGCTAACATTTGACAGGTACTCATAGAAGGGAGTTGCTTAAACATCCCTTTCAGAAGAATGTACTAGACTATTTACTTCAATGTAGCTGATGGGAGAGTATTTTCCTTTCTGATACAAATATAGTCTGGGCCTTTTCTCCTTTCTCAAGGCTTTAGCTTTTTTCACCATCTAGACTATTCAAGTAAAAGAAAAGGAAACAGAGATCACCTACCTGTCCAGCCATGACCACAGCCACATGTGTGCCTGTTAAATGTAAAGACATGTTCCTGGAGACTGCAATGCAAGCACATTTCATACACTATGTGGTGAGAAATCACCCCATGGAATACCTTTCATCCACTTAAATAAGTACTTTTTGGAGGCTAAAAATAACTTCTCACTCTTCTAAAGAGTAATTCTTTGAAAGAAAGAATAAATCTTACAACCAGTTGAAAAGATAGGCACTTCTATTTTCCCTGGAACACATACTGCAAATAGGAGAAAAGATGGCAACTAGCCAGTCCCATCTGCCAACACCATCAACCCAAGAAGAGGATTTCTTTTTTGGAAATAATGGAGAGCACTGAGAATGTGTGAGATTTCAAGGTATTTCTGAGATGTGAAGGAATATTCTACTAAGAGAGAGGCTTTAGTAAAATGCCAAAGAGCATTCCAAATGTCTTCAGCTTCAAAAGTCAGTCAAAAGAAACAGGAAATGAAGGAAAAGTTCAAATAGATTAAAAAAAATCTTCCCATAATACTCTACCTTTAACAGTCCTCCCATTACCTCTAATGTGAAGCTTGTTACCTAGCTCCCTCCACCTGGCTTTCTGATCCATCAACAGCCCTTCTCCTCCACCTTTTGAGTCAGACCCTCACTATGTAGACCAAGATGGCCTCAAACTCACAGAAATCCACCAAACTCTGCCTTCTGAGTTCTAGGATTTAAAGGGATTTGCTACTACGTCCACACCTGGCTCATCATGATAAGTTGTGAATTCACTTTTCCTGAGCTAAGTTACTGAAGGGAAGAACTAGACTGTGGTTCACTCCTATATCCCTGTACGTGAGACATGCTTTTCACAGAAGCATCCACTGATTGGGCCAGAAAAAAAATAGATGGAAGATGGTCATGGAAACCACAGTGACAAGCGTCTGACTTTACACTCACTAGTATAGTTACAATGAAAATAGAGACTAGCAAGTGCTAGAAAAAAGGCAGGTAAATCAGGACCCTCATGTACAGCTCATGGGAATGCACAACAGTGCATCCACTTTGAAAACATCCCACCAGTTCTTCAAAGGCTAAATCTAGAGGTTACCTCTCACCCTTAGGTTACACAGATATCCAAGAAAAATGAAATATATGTCTCCACCTTGAACTCAGATATTCATGGTAACATTGTTCAAGCTAGCCAAAAAGAAGCAATACCTGCTCATCAAACACTATGCAGTCTGTCCATACACTGGAGTCTCATACAGCAATGAAAAGAAAGGAAATGCTTATTATTTATACTACAACATGAAGGAAATTGGAAAATAATATGCTAAGTGACACAAAATCCACATAATGCATGGGTTCATTTAGAACTATCTAGAACGGGGAAATCTATTGCAACAGAAAGGGCATTAGCAGTTGCTTGAAGCTAGCAATCAATGACTCTGGATCAGTTCAGATATTTTTTTGGTGGGGGAGGGTTATGGAGAAAAATGTTCTAACAATTGATCACGGTGATCATTACACAGTTCTGTGAATGTGACCAAAGTCACTAAACTGTACTTTCTGTGAAAGAGTCTGATGAACTATTAAGTGGTTCCCTGAAAGTGTTACTTTAAAAACAAATAACATCTTTTCTTCTGCCTTAAAATATGAAAATCTACTCAATTTTTTCAGCACAAAGAAGAAACCACTTCTGATAAGAAAAAGGCTGTGATGGCTCATGCCTAAAATCCCAGAACTTGGGAAGCTGAAGCAGGAGAATTACTGTTAGTTCCAAGCCAGGGTGGGCTATAGGGTGAGACCATGACTGAAAAATCAGAAAAGAGAGAAGGGAAGAGGGTAAGAGAGAAAAACTGGACAAAGGGGGCGAGAGAGGGAGGGAGGAAAAGGGCTTCATAGAATATACAAATAACACACATGAAAGTGAGCAAGGGTTTCCAAGTGAATTCTGAGCAGTTGGTAGAGCTCAATGAAAGCAAGTGGCAGCAATATTAAGTGAGAGATTATTATCTGAAGGTGAAATCATGGGTGTTCAGGAATTGGAGATTGTGGTGGTCCCCAGTCAGGATCCTGCACAGATACCATACCTCTGACTGGCTCAGCAGAAGCTCTGACCACTTCTGCCACAGGGGACACTTGTCCCTGTCCTCGAACGTGGTCTCATTGGAGGTCCAGCAACACTGCTCATGGCTGTACCAGAAAGCAGACAGACAGACCCCCTCCTTCAGATCTGTCATCCAGTCAACAGCGAGATCTATGACTCCAGCCAAGGTACCTAAGAAAAGAATGAATCACAGAGAATTTCCACACCCATGGCATGACAATACCACTGAAACAGACATCTGCTTTCACTCATCTGGAAGTCACCTGAGCAGTTATGATATAAGCTAGGCAATGGCAGCCCAAAGAGCCACATAAGCCTTAGAGCCTCAAATCGGATAGGAGAGCTGTGAGAAGACATAGAGAAAGTTCAGGATTCACTCACCTCTTTCCAAGTGTTTTAAGTTGCCAATATACATTTTGAAAAAGTATCTCTATATCAGGGAGATTTCACAGCAGATAAGATAGCTTTCTATACAAGCATGGGGAACTGAGTTCAAATCCCAGCACCTACATAAAACCTGAGCATGACCATATGTGCCTAAATCCCCAATGTTGAGGGAAGCAACATGAAGATACTGGAAGCTCACTAGACAGCCACCCTAGCCAAAGTGCTGTGAGGGATTCTATCTGGAGGGAATATGGTGGAAACAAACACAAGAAGACATACTTGTCTGGCCTCCAAATATGTGTGTACAGGTGAATGCACCCCCAAACACACATACATTACACACATACATGTACTAAATACACAAGCAAATAAATTAACCCTTCCCTCTCCGACAGCTCCTTCTCATCAATATTTAAGTCGCCCCTAGTTTACATTACCTTCCAGACACTATCCTGCATCATCCTTTCTATCCTCTTCCATTTCATTCCCTCTTTCCATTAGAAAAGCAATAACCTATACCAAGTCCTCACTTTCCACAACAGGCTGTGCAACACACACACACAACCTAGAGGCCAAATGTCCCATTGCCTTTTTGTTAGTAAATCTTTATCATAATGTAGCCACACTTGTTTACTGCATGCTGAGTACGGCTATTCTTCCTGCTACAGTGGCAGAGTTGAATTTCAGAGAAAGGAAGTACATAGCTCAAAAAGCTGAAAACCCTTATTTGCTAGCCTTTTATTGAACAAATGTTGCCAACCCTAGTTTTAGGATTCTTGACATCACTTGAAACTGTTGAGCGCTCCATTTTCCCAGAAACTTGTCCTCTCGTGGTTTCTATAATGTTTAACCTCTGCAGGTTTCCTCCTCGCTTTTGGATTTTCTGGCTCTCTTGATTTTTCCTACTCCTCTACCGAGCTTTCTAAAGGGGATATTTCCTCAAAACTTGTCCCTAAATCACCTTCTCCTTTCATATTGTGCATACTTCCCTGACTTTCTTATTTGCATCCTTCTCAGTACTGAGCTCTAAAGATACTTCCAGGCCCACAGAACCCTGACTTCAATAACAGATTGCATGTGTGTATGTGTGTGTGCATGCATTCATATGTATGTGTATGTGCGCATATGTGTATCTGTGTATGCATTCATATGTATGTGTTTGTGCATGTATGCATACGTGTGTGTGTGTATATATATATATACTTCCACTAGTTCCACTATGTAGTAGGAAAAAAAGGCTTTGTCATCAAGTTTTTGTGCTACAGTTAATGTCAGGCCAGGCAATTGGACTTTGGTCCAGTACAAGAGACACACATAATGTACAACTCCATTTATATAGGATGTCCAGAACAGTTGAATCTACAGTGAAAGAAAGTAGGCTGGTAATGATTTAGGTTCTTCCATAGCTAAAAGATGCAGATAATATTTAGGTGGGAATGATACAATTGTTCTAAAATTACTCATGATGATAACTGTACAACTCTGTAAATATACTAAAAATCACTTAGTTGTACACTTTAAATGGGTTTAATCATGCAATGTATGTTGTATAATTCAGTAAAGCTGTTACACACACACACAAAATGAGAGAAAGACGTGATTTTTTTTTTTTTAGAAAAGTGATCAAAGTTTCAAGTGGAAAGTGACATTTGAGCAAAATCTGATGATCACCCCAAGAACCATCAGGTTTCAATTATTCAGTCACATTAGTCTTCATCCAATCAATCTCCTTTGCTAGCACCAGTTGTTTTGTGAGCCATCTCTGCTTTGGTCTGTGGTACAACATTGCCCCCTTCTGGTAAATTCTGGTAAATAAGTTATTTGTGTCCTCTACCATTGGAACCCAATTAAAACCAAGGGACTCTCCATTCAGGCTTTTGGGCACCTGAGTCCTCTCCACCATCCGAGCCATGGGAAAATGATGCTTTTTAGATCTCCCTCTAACATACATCCAAATCCAAGGCACACCTGAGGCCCCTGTCTCCAAAACCTCTTCATTCAACACCTTCCTTCACTTTCTACTATGTCCATAGACCTAGCTTTCCAAGTGTTTGTTGACTGTAGTTACACATTAGAATGATGAAGGGGAAGGAGGTCTTTACTCAGCAACAGTGTTTTCTCCAGAAACGTTGTTTAACACCAATCTTCATAATCTCTAAAAAGAAATTAAGTTCAGCAAATAACTACTACAAAGAGTCATCTACCTTTCCAAATAAAGGTGCTGAGATTATGACAATGGAGTATGAGAAGTCTCTAAGGGTCAGAACACTGTATAGTCTTGTCATGGATTCACCTTGCATTCTATGAATGGTTAGCATTATTTTGAATGTCATACCATATTCAGTCATACAGTTCAGGGCTTTCTAGTAGTACAAACAGGTCATCACATGTGGTGCTTGGTGCTTACAAATTATAATGCTTCCATATTTCACAACCCCACAGACACCCAGGTATAACAGAATATAAAATGTGTGCTTTCAGTAAAAACTCAGGATGGTCATAAACTTATTAAGTGTGTGGACAGGGTCAAGTAGCACTGTTAATTACAACTTTCCAGAAGCCCACACTTGTTTTGAGGTACTACAGTTAGGATCAGGATCTTACCTTAGTCTTGATGGTAGATTCTAGAAGAAATACTTATTCAGGTATATGCTCTTAAATAGTTCAAGCAATAAATCCTTCACATTGAGATGCAAGATAAATACTCCATAGCTTCAGTGTCTCTCAAATATCCCAAACTCCCAAACATGTGATTAGGAGCACAGCACACATACATATATTGCACATACCTGCCAGCAGACCAATGAGTAGCATCACCACCCATCCCGACCATGCATCAAGCAGGCTTTTGATGAACTCCCAGATCGACTCCTTACTTTTGCTGGTTATCTGAAAATGAAGCATATACAGCAGTTGATCAAAACACATTTTCCAGTTCATGCTTCTTTCTCTGAAGTAGATTCCTTAGGAGACAAAGAGACCAAGAAGATGAATATAATTAAGCCACTAAATTCCCAGTCTCATTATGCTTGCAGCAATGCAACACAATGATCACATGGACTTTCTAGTTCGTAGAGCTATAAGGATGTAGCACAGGATCAGTGTTTTCCTTCACAGTGAAATTCAGATAATCAGAGACCAAATCAGATTCAGTATGGATTTTTATTTAAGGGGCTATTCTAACTCTTTAGAAACCATTATGGCACCTTTATAGTATGCCTCTTTCCATCCCCATTCTGTAGGAACCTTACACTCTTCTGGCATCATCACCCCCCCCCCACACACACACACACACATTCTTTTTTGTTTGGTTCTCTATTTCATTCCTGTCTGCTTCTTCCAAGTCTTTGGCTCTGACTCCCCCGTGCCTCCCTTTGTGCCCAGAATCTATACCTTGACTTTTCCAGGGCCCTGCTACCATCCCCACCTCTCTCTTTAAATGCCCAGGCCACCTCGTTGGTGTCTCAAGCTTCAGAAGTCATTTATATGCTAGGTGTCCCTCACTCTTCAAGGTGAGCCTGTAGTGGTTAGATAAATTAGATTTAGAAAATATATAGGAGTTTCTGATACTGTCTCTTAATTCGGGGCATGAACAGCATTATCAGCATCAAGTCAGCAAAAACAGGAAAGACTTAATAGACTGAAAAACAAGGTTGAAGTCAGGAAAAACAGGAAAGACTCAATAGACTTGAAGAAACAAAGTATCTGGCCTGACATTGTTTTCAGCTGCTAAGTGGGTGGAGCCCAAATTAAGCTGAAACAGAGTTTCTCCTATTTAAGGACAGTGCATGGAGCCCAGAATGAGAAGAGGCCCCTGATGCTAGAGAGCTCCAAGAGTCCTGCTGAAAAAAGTGCTGGCCATCATTTGATGGCCAGATTTCCCTGAAGCAGAAAGAAGCTGGTGAGCAAAGAAAGCCTGAGCAAGACACCAAAAGGCCAAGGACTAAACCCTGTGGCTCAGCTTTTGCCTAGAGGGGTTTGATCTGTCTGAACAGTGGCCTAAAGGAAACCGTGCCTGGCTTTAAGGACTGAGGCAAAGTAGCTGAGTTCCTGATTCAAAAGTAGTAAGTTGGCCTGCAGACGGCTGGGGTCTCCCACAGAGAAGAAAGCATGAAGCCTTATTTAAGGTGAGACTGCAATAACGAACTTACCCTGAAGAACCTGCATCTGAGAGATCAAGAAAAGGACTGCTAAGTGCGTTAAAGAATCTACAACAAAGACTGTGTTCCTGACAACTGAGGACCTGCCCCAGAGACTGTATCATTCTAAAAGGTTATGAAAGTAGTTGTTATAATTATCAATAGATTTAGTGGATAGGTTAAAAGGATTGTAGAAATTTATAATTTATAGGATTAATAGTTAAGAAATTGTTGGTGTTAGTTATAAGTGAATTTAGTAATAAATAAATAAATGTTAAATAATAATTTAAAAGATCGGTTACATGAGCCCTACCCTACATTGAGCTTCACAGCATGCTGTCTCCCAGCCCTTGCTGTAGTTTCCACTGTCCTTCCCCTACTCATTAGCAAAAGCATCACCTTGTCTGACAAAAGCCTGTTGTTCTGTGACTCCATTTCACTCAGTCCCTCTCTAAAGGACTCCATGGCTTGACCTTGATATCATCACCTTCTTTTCTATAGCCTTTGATAAGAGCTCCTCCTTCCTCCTGACCAGGATTCCAAGCTTCCTGTTTTTCTCTCTGCAGTGCATCCTTACTTTTCTCTGTGGTTGTGACCAACTCCTCCCCATGGTCCAGTTAATCATTGCTAACACAGTCCCATAGCCCACTCTTCTAAACTTATCTCTACTCATCTTCTGAGAATCCTCCAACAAACCCAGGACTCCCCAGAATGACCCAAATGTGTTCCATTCTTTCATGTCTGTGAATTTAAAAGAGCCCACTCCTGATATTTAGGAACCTCTCTCCCTCTGTGACTACCAAGCTCTTGGTCGCAGCCTCTCTGAAAAATCCTTCTTTAGTTGTTCCTCCTAAATGAGCACACAGCATTTCCCATATAACTGCATTGTGCCCCATTCCAGCATATACTGAATGTCAACTAGATGCCTTGCAGTGTAGTGTCTCTCTCTCTCTCTCTCTCTCTCTTCAGTGTAATCACCTCTTTCCTCAAGGTTGAGAAAACGAGCTCCAGCAGTGACAGCCTCAAACTCAGCCACCATGAAGGTGTCAAGGGCAAGAAGATGTGGTCCAAATGTTTCTGGTTCCAGGGTTACCTTGTTGCTTACAATGGTCATATTTCTACCAACAATACCTATAATTGTAACTATCAGTCTTTGTCTCTGCTTCCCCTACTAGTTCTTTCCCTCTGTGCAATCAATATGCAATACACAACCTCAGGCTCAAATGCTTACTTGAATGGAAGCATTGTGGAACTGTTGGTAAAGATCCCTGTAGCACAGTACCACCTACCTTTCTGTGTCTGTCAGTGTCCCGGGACTTTTCCCTTAGCCAGTCTATGGTGTGGAAGTCCTCATAGGTCCCCACATCAGGGAAAGGCTCATCAAGGAAGTCCATTAGGTTTCCAGAGGCACTCAAGGCTCCTGAACTGACCATGCTAGTTACTCCTGGAAGAGAAGTCCACCTGTTAAAAATGCAAACAGGGCTCGTGTGTAGCTCAGTACAGAGTGTATGCAAAACATGCAGGAAGGCTGAAGTTCTATCCCCAGCTCCACAAAGAAACAAAGGACACAGTAAGCAGGACCACAACATGGATATGGCACCATAACCCAGGAACTCTACTCTTCTCTCTCTCTCTCTCTCTCTCTCTCTCTCTCTCTCTCTCTCT
>CAJQZJ010000591.1:163831-216706 GCA_907164525.1 Lophiomys imhausi
TAAAACGTTTAATCAGGGCCTTTTGAAGTGGGAAGATCCATCTTTAATCTGGACCACATCTTTTTCTGGAAGCTTATATAAAGACATGGAAGAGGGAAGCCTGCTCTCTCTTTCCTGCTTGCTCTTGCTCCTATAGCAAGTCCATGCCTTCACAGCATATAGCGAAGATCAGCTAGACATCCAGCCTTCTGGACTGAACAACTACTGTATTCTTGGACCTTCCATTCATAGGCAGCCATTGTTAGACTAGCTGGACTACAGCCTGTAAGCTATTCTAATAAGTTCCCTTTCTATATGTATGCAGATTCATTATATAAGTTCTGCTTCTCTAGAGAACTCTGACTAATACAATGTTTCTGTTTTACTGATTCATTTGTTGGTATTAAGACTGAACCCAAGTTCCTGTACATGTGAAATATATATGCACTCTACCACTGAGCTACATTTTCTTTTTTTTTAAAGATTTATTTATTATGTATACAGTGTTCTGTCTGCAGGTATATCTGCAGGCCAGAAGAGGGCACCAGATTTCCTTATGGATGGTTGTGACCCACCATGTGGTTGCTGGGAATTGAACTCATGACATCTGGAAGAGCAGCCAGTGCTCTTAACCACTGAGCCATCTCTCCAGCCCTGAGCTACATTTTCAGCACCACTTTTTTGTTTATTTAAAAGTCTCCATTAAGTTATATATCCTTTAAGAAACAAACTGCACATTTCCATTTGTTCTTAAGGCAGGTTAGTTTAATTTATAGAAGAAATACTTTCAAACGATACAGATTACATAATCATAGAGAACAGTGACAAAACAAAGAGATGAATACTGGTTATAACTTATTCCCACAAGAAAAGGTTACTTATTTCAGCAATAATCACCAAAGTCTGATAAGGTAATGATTATAAGCAAAAAACCAAATTCCTTTTTACACGCAGTGCTGTTTCAGAGACCCTGGTGGCAGAAATCAGGTTGTTGCATGACCAGAGCTGCTCAGAGACCACAGTTTTCTTTCTCATCAGGCTAAGCATATATACAAACTCACATAGCAGATGGAAACTCCCTCCAGCTCCCTAATGCCCATAGCCTGTCATTTGTCTGAAGTGGGCAATATAGTCCAGTCATGGTAGTTTTAAGAAGTTGGCAGCTGCCACAAGAAAGCAAGTGAGGGTGTTGGGTTCCATGTCTCCTATGGCGGCACACAGTCCATGCAGTACATCAGTACATCTGCACACAATTCACCTTTCACATGTTGCAAAGCCAGATGGTAGGAAGAGATATGATGGAAAGGTATGAAACTCTGGTGCTTCTCCTTGGACTGATCCTAAACCAGGGGCTGCATGTTTCCTGTTGAGGGCAAGAGTAGGAAGACAAGCATTCCCCACAGAAATCGGCATAAGGTAGGCAATGATGTTTCTGAAAAATACATTTGGGAGTTTTCTTTTTTGTATTGGCATAGTTGGTTTGCCTATGCTGCTCCCTAATTTGGGTTGGCAGAAAAGCTACCTCATTTCAGGTAGAGTGGCCTGGGAAGAGCTGTCTCTGTGAGGCAGTGTCAGTCACAGTTGGCTCTGGCTGGAGGTTAAGGTCCCAATATTCTGCAGGCACAGGTGGAAGACCTGCTCAGCAACGCAGCTTGCTATTGGCAGTGCTCTAAGGATTGGTACCTTGGGTCTCTAACTCTATTATAGGTTCGCACAAAAAGGAAATGGGGGGGAGCAAAAAAGCAAGGCTAGCAGCAGGAATGAATAGCAAGAGATGACAACTGTAAAAAACAGGGTTTTCAGTCTTACCATCACTGACAATTTCCATTGTCTGTGATTGGTCACATGTCAATGAAATGATTTTAACAAAATTCATTTTTAATAAATGAAAGGGGGCTATACAAGAGAAAAGGTGATGAGAAAAGAGACCTGACTAAAAGGGATATTTCTAAGGAGGAGAAGAAGAAAGGTCTTTGACATTTGACATTTCCTATGATTACTTCATTTATTCATGTTTGGCTTCATAAAAGAAAGCACGTTTACATGAATATGTACTAGGCAAACTAAATTGTTTGGCATTTAAAAAAATCATGGTATATATTTATTCCATTAATTTCCCCTAATGAACTAGTTCTAAGATTCTATGAGGAACATTGGTTAGCTCCAATATGAGATATACATTCTGATTTAATTCAAATATTTTCCTGCAATGACTTGCTAGGTAAGCCATGTTACCCACATGTCCTTCTCTCCACATACAGAAGAAGCACCTTCAAAGGTTATGTCTCTGCTTTTAGTATCTGCTGTATTCACTCTTTTCACTTTTCTTCACAAAACAGTGGGGTAGTGGGAGAGTACTCCCACCCTGCTGTCTGTCAGATCAGCCAGAGTTGGCAAAGATAGCTGCACACGCTTTGACAAATGTAAGCAATGTGAATGGCCACCAGTCACCAGTGGACAGGCAGGCTGAAACCTGGGATGCTGGAGGCTCTGTTGCCAGCTTCAGACTTTTGGTAAGCACAGAAAGATGCATTAGATGACAATACAGCAATGAGGAGCTGTCAGTGCCCAGGACACTGAGACCTACAACGCATACAGTTTGCAGAGTATGAACCACTTCAATTGATATTTTAACATAACACACAGAGAGTTAAAGTGTACAATTTACATGGCAAATGCAGATATGAGAAACTGATACATATGACAAATTCAGCATATAGTATTTGCGTTTCAGGTGTCAAAAACAATATCAGCCCCAAGTTCCATTCTACTTCATGACAAATATTGAACAAAATTTTAGTCTTAAAATATACCTTAAAGTCAGTATTTTCCTTCAAGGAAAAAAGTACTATAAATAAATTACAATACAGTGAATTTGCCTGAACTCACTTCGTTTCTGTCTTCCAGCCTTTAAGTCAAATAAAACAGTGTAAAAACTGTACACTCTTAACATGATAGTTGATCTTTTATAAAATAACCTGTCTTCAGAGACGTCGATTTCACAACAAGGAAAAACCAAGCCCTGTTGCCGTCACTATTAAAATATATATGTATAGATATATGGGTTTTTTTTTTACAAAATGTGTATATTAATAGCTTTGCACAAATAGTTTAAAGACAAATTTAGCTAATCTACGAACTTCATGAAAATAAAACAGGCAGATAAATACTTCTTGTGCACAATGCACTACATCAAACGTCGTCAGCTGGGAGAGGAGGTATGTTAATCCTTGGTCTTGTAAAAAATGCTATCTTCTCCCTAGAATTGATAAGAAGTATATATTAGAAGTGGATCTAGAAGGGCTATGAATGTAGCTCAGTGGCAGTGTGCATGTCTAGTTTATGTAAGGCCCTAGAATCAATCCCCAATAGCAAGGGCTGTGTTTAAATCACCATTGACAACTGTTTGTATGAAGCTCTATGGTGTGCTTATCTTTAATGGCTAAAATACTCATTACTATATGTTAGGTACACAGAAAATACTTCTTTTGTTATGAAATAAATAAGCAGGTGAGAGCTGTATGAATGAATGAGTTCCAACTCAAAACCAAAGGTAGAAAGTTATACTACTTAATGTTAGTTATGACAAGGATATGAATATTAAAGATTTCAAAACATTAAGGCTAAAAGTCAAACATGGTATTTAGCAATAAAAAGGATTGGCACAGGCAGATGCTACAATGTGGATAACCATCAGATGCTAAATTCAATGAGGAATACACAGAAAACTACATGTTGTACGATTCCATTAATAGGAAATAGCCAGAGGAGGCAAATATAGAGAGAGGAGAAGCAGACAGCTGGTTGACAGGGTTCAGGAGGGGAATGAGCTTGATCATCAAGTGGGTATGAGGCACTTTTCTTTGGGGATTATTACAGTGTTTGAAAACCAAATGGAGGGAGTAGCAGCATGAAATTATTGATGCAGCAAATATTAATCTATTTGTTTTAAATGTGTTAATTTTATGCTTTCAGAATTTCAGTGCAATTATTCATACCCACAGAGAATATAATTATTTTTCTCCAGAAAGAACTACTTGCTTTTGCAGGTAGACCTAATCCATACAATTAAAATATAAAGCAGCCGGGCGGTGGTGGCGCACGCCTTTAATCCCAGCAATTGGGAGGCAGAGGCAGGCGGATCTTTGTGAGTTCGAGGCCAGCCTGGTCTACAAATCGAGTCCAGGACAGCCAGAGATATTCAGAGAAAAACCCTGTCTCGAAAAACCAAAAAAAATAAAAAAAATAAAAAAATAAAATATAAAGCAATAGTGATTCTAATGTGGGAAAGTAGAAGATGCTGATAAATGCTTGATTCCTGTGACAGCAAGTCTGTGATAACTCAACTACACAATACATATGCTTTGAACTTTGTAAATTTTGCTTCAATTGAAAGCCAATTTAAAAAGAAAAGGCAACAAGGACGTGTGTATGGATGTAAATTAGTTACCTACAGTAGCAAATGTTCAGAAAGCAGCAGCAGGTTATAAAATAGAGCCATTGGGTGAATTATAGACAAAACATTATGTTCAAATAAACAAAAAAGTATGTAGCACCATGGGATATTTTAATTTTTAAACAACATACTTCTATGATTATAGGTGCCATGAAAAAGTATAAAATATATAAATATGTAAAGAAAATGCCACAATGCTACTAATGGCAGGCCATGCTACTTAAAGTAGATTCCTGGCAACTGTACTTTTTATATTAACCCAGGTACCATGGTGGTAGGAAAGAAGTGAGCAGTAATGTTGGGCACAGGGTCCATTCCCTCACCTACCTAAAGGTCTGTACTTGGATGGGCTCCTTGTGGTTCTGCCCTCGTAGCTGGTAAATCTCCTTGGAGGCCTTCTTCAACATCTTCTCAGCTACTTGTTCTTGATGGTAGTCAAGTTTGGTCTGTCTTGTCTGCAACAGAAACATTTGATGAGTGAGACTTTCTACTGGTGCTTAAAAAAATAATGAATGAGTTCACTCCCATCTCAAAGATTTAACAGCATCTACGGAGATCCAGAAGAAAGGCCTGCCCCACCTGTGTCCACAGAGAAATCTCCACAGAAGTACCTGGGGTAGCTGGAGCCAGGCCTAGCTGAATGTGGCCCCAGCACATTCTGTACACAAGGCAAGGAGGGAGGACCTTGGTACTCTTCACTCTCCTCGAAGAACTTCTAGGTGTCTACTGGTACCACCACAAATGTGCACAGTAGGGGAGAATTTCATAAAACAAGTGTCAGGATCGTTTCAATTACTATATCATTATAGGAACACTCCCATCTAGAACTCAGGGTGGCAACCACAGATAAGCAACAGCTTGGAAATTCTACAGGGTTTCCAGAGCAGGCTCTTACCTGCCTCTCCGCTTCCTTCAGTAGGCTGCGGAACAGCTCATCTCGGAGCACCCACTGTGGGAAGTCAGTCTGGCCCCGCAGCTGGGCATCTTCCAGACGCTGCCTCAGCTCACGGAGAGTGCCAATCTCCTCATTCAGCTGCCTCTGCCGAGTTCTCGAGGCCTGGAGGTCCAGCTCCAGGTCCAGGGAGGTTCGGGCCATGAGCTCAACCAAGGACGACCTGCAGGACTGTGGAAGGCAGGCAGAGGGCAACAGTGAGCATATAACCAGATTGGGCTGGCACAGACAGGCTCCATCTTCTAGAAGGTTCTTCCACAATTAAAAGGAGATGGCTATGGTATAAGTATTTCTCTAAGCCTGGCCTATTTCACATCCACATTTAAAAAAGAAGATTCTAGCAAGATTAAATCTCTACGTTAATATCAAAATTAGGAACAGTAAATGTTTTTCTTTAATAATGGCCTATAATTATGTTTGTCAATGTATAGAGCAACAGACCCTCATATCCAGCTGAACAGATAAAACATGAACACACTCTTTTAGAAATGCCTTTTGATAATGTATGTCTAAAGTAGCAAAATGTGCACTTTTCTGGTTTTGACATTTCATACTTTACTGGCATCTGAAAAGCATGACTGACAATACACAAAAATGACCCAATTAAGTAAAGTTTAAAACAGAGGGAAAAATCCTAAATCTATAACAGCAGGAAACTGGTGTTTCTGGCATCCAATGGATCAAGGTCAAGGATGGTACTCAGCAAGAAAGCACAGGACAGTAACAAAGAATGACTAATTTCAAAATGTTCACACTACTGCTGTTCAAACACAACTTTGCAGCCCAATTACATGCTTTCTTGATTCCCCAGTTTGAAACTAATCTGATTACCAATATCACATGGGAATATTCAATGTTTAAAATATCTATTCCAAAGGATGCTTGCTCAGAAAAGACAGGGACTTACCTACTACCTTACGAACTAAAACTTTTAAAGCTGGCATGATATAAAGAAGAAGGAAAAAACAACTTGGCCAGCAAAGGCAATGAAAGCTATAGAAGCATGCTGTATGTCAAGAAACTCAGATGTAGAGGCTGGAGAGATGTTAATTGGTTAACACTATGTACTGCTCTCGCAGAGAACCTGAGTTGGGTTCCCAGTACCCATGGTAGGTGGCTTACAACTGCCTGTAGTAATTTCATATCCAGGGATCAGGTACCCTTTTCAGGAATCCACAGGCATCTGTGTTCACATGTGCACATATTCCCACACATATATACATAATTAAAAGTAAAAATAAATCATAAAAAAGCCCAAATTTGCCAAGTTATATATACTTTCCTGTCAAAAGAGAAAAAAATAACATCATGTAGAAATGATTATTCATATAATACATGTAAGAATATAATGATCACAAATTATATCAAATCATCTCAAGAAATGCTAATAGAATTATGACACATATTTCCTAAAGAAGTTACAAGGAAATAAAAATATTGTCTTTTAATTAATGTAGACTTAAGTATTTCCTAAAATAATACTTTCATAAAGAGTAATATAGAAACAAAACACAGCTGTTATAGATTCTGTATTCGTTTCTGTAGCACACACCTGTTTGTAGCGAAGGGTTCGTCTTTCCAAAGTATTTCGTATAAAAGGGGACTTCCTGGGCAGTGTTGAACTGTCACTGTCACTACGATAAAGCTGGACCAAAAAGAATATCCAGAAACAATTTTATTAGGCATTTTCTATTCATTCTTATGTACTCTAAATGGAATTCTTTTTTTTTTCTTCTCCCAGGCATTTAAAACACATTACATTTTTTTTTTGTTGATGCTTTTATCAGGTCTTTGGACCTACAGAAGAGTTTTAAGGGAAGACAAAAACAAAACAAACAAAGCTGCCAACCTGGTCTTTTTTTCCATGATCATCAACTTAACAACACGGACTTTCTACACATATCAAATCAATCATACTTCTGTGCTATCCATACCTGCTACAATTTAATATTAAGTGAGAAGCTTATGAATGCAGGTACTGTCTTCAGTGTGTTTCACTGTTTAGCAATCATTCACATTTGCTATTTATTTCTGGTTTTAGTAAAATGGCTCTCTGGAAAAAGAGACTTATTCCTGGTAGAAAGACAAGCCAACACTTACCAAGCCCTGCTGTGCCAGTCAAGGGAATGGTGTGGTTTTCAAGAGGAAAATAAAGAACACTTCTTTATGAGAGCCCCTACGGATTTCACAAGGTGTTGGATCAATGGTTGTCTGTGTGAGTGCCCAAGTCTTACCTTTCCAGCCCTATTTTCTGTACCAGTTTACAGGAGATACTCAGGAACCACAGTGGCATGGAAGCTTACTTGTCCTGTGGTCATACCAACATGCACATAAAGAGCAAGACTTCTAACACCATCACCAGTAAATGCAGTCTTTTATGCTAGGGCACAGAGCTCAACCCAGCAGCTGCCAGTCTTCCTCTAAGCAGCAAAATTGGTCCTATTAAATCCACCCTATTGCCAAACAGTATCTGAATCTGCTCCCTGGTGCATCTTCTGGAGCACAGGCTAAGGAAGGACTATAAGGATGGTATTCAGATGTATGTCCAACCACCCATATAAGCATCATGACTTTTTTCCCTTCAAAATCATTTCACTGTCAAGATCAGTGTTATTATTGTCACCCTGGTACTGCCTGGTCAGCTCAAATTCATTGTTCTCCCTTCAATAACTACAATGGCTTGGACCTCCCATCTACTTACCTTCAGGTTCTCAGTATCATGTACACATGAGAGCTTCCAAAAGTATAAATTCTCAGGTCCCACCTGTGACCAGTGACAAGCCTCTAGGAGTGGGACCTGGGTGTCAGTGTTTAGTGAAGTATTTGAGTGCAATTTTACTGCATATCTCCATCATTCCTCAAAGGGTCCAAATTTCCATCTGAATGAGTGGAAACGTACTCCTTTGAGCCTACAGGACACAAATAGGTTGGTACCTTGCTGCTCAGTCACATGACTACACTTCAGTACTTCTGAGGATGAAGAGAACATGCTAGTGCAACCTACAGATCTCTATCCAACTCAAGACAGTCCTCACTTTGACTTCCTGTTTCTGAGGCTGATGTCACAATATTCACCCTGCCTCCTGATCATAAGATGGGGTACATAGAACAGGGAAAATCTATGGGAGGTAGAAATCAGAGGAAACCCAGAATTCAACAAGCTCAGGGCCAGGTGGTAAGCTGAGTGCCTAGCACTTGTTTTATCTCCACTCATATGTGGTGTTCATTCATTCATTCACTGGAATGGATTGTAACAATACACATGGCTTTCAGGAGATAGAGTAAAAATGAGAACAAGAAAAAGAGAGTGAAGAAGAAAATGTTGCACAAAGAGGTAAAAGAATTTCAACTCACCCTGCAAACATACTGGCTCCTTGCTCCTGGTGAGAAAGTCTGTGAGCGCACAATCGTGCTGCTACGGACAAAAGGAGAGCCACAGGCACGGCGGCTAGGCCGTTCCTTTCTAACACTCACTGCTTCCTCCAGAAAAAGGTCTTCTGTGGTGGTTTCCTTGTCAACCTAGGTAGTAGGCTTTTTGTTACTCTTCTTCATAGTACAAAAAGTACATTTAGTGTGAACAGCCTCCTCTACAAAATTTCTTCCAGCTGGTCTACCTATCTTTTTATACCGACCACCCAGAAGAAGCATTGCTGGAACATACAGTAGTTCATTTTCTCCCTCCCTGCTCCTATCAGCTCCCTTTTTTCTATTTTTGGAGACAAGGTCTTGCTATGTAGCCCAGCTTGGCCTGAAACTCATTACATGGTTCACATTGGTCTTGGACACAAGGTAATCTTCCTGCCTTATCTCCCCAAGTAGTAGGATGAGAAGAGTGAGGCACCAGAATGCTTTGAAGAACTGCCATGCCATTTTCCATTGCAATTATACTCTCTTACTACCCCACCTCTTCCAAAATATAAATGTAAATAAAGTTAAAAGGGGGGGGGACATCAATCTAGCCTCCGAAGCCACTATTTTGGTAGATGCTACTTTTCAAGGTTTTAAATAGTAAAGTAGGAGCAATTCCTAGAGACCTAGTCTAAGATAAGTACTCTAATCTGCTACACAAGCTGCAAACTAAGAAGCTGCCCAGAGAGAGTTTATATATGTTGTCTCAGGGACCATGGTGATAGCATGTTTCTGTACACTGAATAGTTAGGGCAATAATATTTCAGTGAGGTATAGATACAGTGTGAACTGCTCAAAACTTATTTGTCCATGAAGATGGGAAGAGATTACCTCAGAATGGTGTAATAGCTTAATAGCTCCCCTTTTAAGTTATTGTTGTCCTTTTCTTGTAATGCACAGGTGATGGACATTTCTGTATAACCCGCTGAGCCCCCATTAATCTCTTACACATCTTAGGCAATGCTACTGTTAAGCATTTGATAATATAGGGCCCTTGCTTAGCTATTACCTTCAAATGCCACACATCTCCAAACCCCCTAATACCCATAAGGCATGGCTATTAGTGAGTACATATTCTATTCCTACATGTGAGCACATCAGTCTACCTTCCTGAAGTGCATCTTCCTCTCTTCTACCCTGCCCCTCACACTTCCCATAATAGGTATGGGGACACATCCTCTTTCCTTCTAGGCCTGGCCAGAAACTATATATTCAAAGACCCTTTTGACACTTTCTTTTTTTTTTAAAGATTTATTTATTATGTATACAGTGTTCTGTCTGCAGGTATATCTGCAGGCCAGAAGAGGGCACCAGATTTCATTATGGATGGTTGTGAGCCACCATGTGGTTGCTGGGAATTGAACTCATGACCTCTGGAAGAGCAGCCAGTGCTCTTAACCGCTGAGCCATCTCTCCAGCCCCCTTTTGACAATTTCTACTTACCTTAACAAGCAGGGGTTGAAGTTTCTCAGGGTTGTAAGAATCTCCCTGGCCAGTAAACACATGACCATGCACGGAATCCACGCCAATGTAACAGGAGTCTTGGTAGTGGGGGCTGGTCTGGGTACAGTTGCTACAGCCACTATCAACGGAGTCAGCCTGCCAACTCCTAAAATTAAATATTACAACAGCCCATGAAAAGCTCATCAGAGATGATACCTTTCATGGTGGTTTGCAGAGCAGAGTAGCTGAAAGAGCAAAAACCTGTTTCTTTTCAATAACAAAGACAGCTGCTGTTCTCTACAGTAGAAGGAGTATTTCTGTTTTCTAAGGAAGATAGTACTTCAAGGTCTTTCATTAATTATCTTATCTTTATCATCCATTGGAGACACTTAAGTTACCAAAAACTCTACTAGAAAATCCCACCCAACTTGCTGTCTAGAGATGAAAAAAATACCCTATCCCTCTGTCAAGTGCTCCAAAAGCACATTTCTGTCTATACTAAATTCAGGGAAAATGATGTGAAGAAACAGTAAGCTTCATCAAGACAATAACTATTTTCGGAAACCTGTGGAAGGAATTTAACATGTACATGCGTCCACAGAGGATCAAACAAGCCACTTTACCAGAGGTACTCATTCACCTGAACTATTCCTCTATTTCCCACAGGTCTCTATGGCCAAGGAGTCAGTGATGGGCCACTTCAAGCAGCAATGGAAAGAGATGCTGCTTGCTTATGTGATGATATGCTTCCATTGAGGAGAGTGTCCAAAAGAGGCAAGTCCACAAAGACAAAGTGGATTTGTGGTTGAATATTGTCAGAGCGAAGGAGGAATGGGAGTGATGGCTAGTATGTGTGAGGATCTTTTTGCTTTATGAAAATTCTCTACAACTGACTGTGGTAAAAATGGCATACTGCCATTATACCCAAAACTAGTGAGTTGTACACTAAAATGTACATGGCAGATAGATTAAGTCTTAATAAGGTGGAACAACAACAGCAGTGGCAATGTAGTTCAGTGGTAGAATACCTTCCCAGAATGTACAAAGCCTTAGCTTTTGTACATTAAAAGAAATAAAAGTGCAATAAAAGAAATAAAACAAACAACAGAAACTGAAAGGAACTTTGAGTCAGGTATGGTAGCATATGCCTATAATGTTAGCACTCAAAAGGATAAAAGCTCCAAATCCACCTTGGGCCAAGCACTAAGAGCCCAACCCCAAAATCCAAAAGGGGGAGAGACTTTATTATCATTAGTTTCATCAAAGGGGAGTCCTGAAAAGAAGTTCTTGGAATTAAAGAAAGAAGACTGGGCATAGGGCTCAGAGTATTTCTCTTATTCATAACACCACCAAATTCCCCACCAAATTCAGGAGAATATTGCTCTTGAGCAAAGGTACAGCAGCACCACCCAGCACATTCTAGAGTGGCAAAGAGGAGGAAAGTGACTTGCATCTAGAAACACTGCCCTGAGAGCCATGCTGATTGGCACTGTGCAGGCTAGACAGTCTATAGGAACTTCACTTCACTTCCCTAAGTTACTGTACAGAGTTCTGCTTCTTCCTGCAGCCTTAGGAGGACAAATGACTAAGCACTCACCTCTCAGACACAGCTTCACCCTGTTCTTCCTTATGCTCTATCTCCAGAATTTCTTCCTCAGTATATTCCAGCTTCACATGCTCCTCAGCCAGCTCCCTCTCCACAGCCCGGAGCTGTGCCGTGGTTCTGGCCAGCAGCACTGTCACTGCATCCTGAAGGAGGAAAGGATGCTGCTGAGGACCTGCTTAACCTCTTGGTCACACAGGAGAACAGACCCCACAATTCACAGTAACACAGTGTTCACCCTGTGCCTGCAAATTTGTACAAAAGTAGTGATCAGGAACATGTCTGCATTAAGATTTTAATTTCAGGAAGTGGTCTTATATATTACCATGTTCCCATCTGATTCCTTCCCCTCAAACTCCTCCTCTAATAACTTGTGATGATTTGAAATCTACAAGGAATCTTCTTAGAAATGAGTAAAGCCAGTCTCAAAGTCAAGAAAACAGCCATAAAAGATTGGCTCCTTGAGCCAAGGCCATGTACCGTCTTTCCAGAGCTGGCACTCATGGTGTCCCGTGTGGCACTCTCTATAACTCGAACAGGCTCTTTTGACCTAGGAGGCTCAGGGCTGGCAAAGACCTGCACAGGATACCAGCGCAGCTGCATGTCACTTGAACTGTCACAGTCCGTCAAGTTTATCTGAGCAATGCCCTGCATGGGTGTTAAAAATAAAAGTCAGAATCAGTCCTTAATTGTTTTATTCCATAACTATGGTCCCTTAAAATATCAAATTTGACTGTCAGAGCCCACACAATAGAAGAAAGAGCATGAAGTTTTTCTATGACTCCCACATATACACTATACCATGAACACTTTCACTCCTATTTGCCTCCCTACACACACACAGACACACACACACACACACACATACACACACACACACACACCCCATAAATGAGTAAGCAAAAAAAGAAATGAAAGATAATACATAGAAGGAGCGAAAGAAAATAGAGTCATAAAATAGGGAGGACAAAAAAAGAGAGGGGAAGGAGAGCACCATATAAGTGAGGAGAGGCCTTGCTGCCACACATACCAGCAGTTGTTCCTGTAGCTGAGGATTCACTGAACACACGTAGACTTGTAGCGATTTCAACGTCAACATGCTGGAATGCACAGGGATTCTAAACACTTCATTAAACACCAGTAGAGTTTGGAATTCCAGAGACTTGGAGCAGTAAGTGTTGGGAGTTCCAGAGTCGAGTGGGGGCAAGTAGACACGGATGTGGCTAGGAACATATGGGAAGAAACATGTTGGAAGGCAGCATGGACTCATATACTCACTTATTGGTATGAGAAAAATGTGGTTCCCATCCTCCAGGTTCACAAGACTAATGTGTCTCTGTACATTGGATTGAGATAGACTTGGGGTTTGAGGTTTTGGACACTTTGTGTCAGCAAGAGCTCTTCTGCCCCCCCTGCCACTGCCACAGTTCTAGCATTCACACCAGTACAGTCTGTTTCCTGTGTTTTCTACCCCCCGCCTGGAACTTGACAAATAGTTGAGAGAACTAAAATATTTGTGACCACTGCTGTGTGTATCATCAGGTGAGCTGAATCCCAATGTGGATCCTGGTGTTTACAAAGTAGTTCACAAGGAATGGATGGGGTTGGCTATGTTAGATTTGAATAGGTCATTTATTAGCAGTCACCCACCTTAAGGAGACCCTCCAAGAGCACCCACCTAGAGTCATAGAGCACACAGAGGCAGCAATTCTGACTCTGAGGTCAAGATCACTAGCTGACTGCCAAATGGTCCCAATTCCCATTTCCTATTCCTCTCCTTAGCCAAGGACTCCTTGAACCCATTCTCAGGCCTCTTGATACACATCACAGGATCACAGAGTGGAATGGACTTGTACCAGCACCAAAGGATAATCCTCAACATTGCCAGTGAAAGGCCTTTCTTTGGCAGCAACACAATACACCAAATGTCTCAAGTAATTAACTAAGCTCTTTAAAATTATATAAATATATGTCCTTTGTACTTTAGATAGATATTCTCTACTGTTTTATTGCAAATTCAGGCTCCCAAACAACCTTTCCCCTCCCCCGTCTGCTAAGCAGAATATGCAATGAACTGCATCATGCAGAGGAAAGACAGAGGAAGGCCTTCACTATCTATACACAGGTCTCCAATATCAGAAACTTACATTTTACAGTCTTCCTTCATTGCCAGCCCAGCAAGGTTCCTCAGTTGTAGCACATGTACAAGGAGATATTCATTTGTACTATCATGCCTAGAAGATAAAGCTCAAGTTCATGGACTGTAAATTCCCCATGGAAAAAAATGACCCTGTGATTCAACTGCAACTGGGCACTGACTGAGGGACATTTTACCCTATCTTACTCCCAAGGGACATTGGTGTTATCACAAAGCATTTGTTATTACTAAAACTAGAATGAGAGAGTGTCAAGTAGATGGATGTCAATAACACAACTGAATACCCTACAACGCACAAGACAGGACACCATAGCAAAGAATGACCTGATTCTAAGTGTTAACAGTGTCAGCCCTAAGAAACCTGGACTACAATAACAAGAACAGGCAAACCAAAACTACAGAGATCCTGCGCTGCCAGTACAAACATCATAGCACCTGCTTTTACTGAAACTGTAGCTAGATATCTAACATGCCACTGTTCCAGATCACTGGATGACCCACTCTGGGAATAACGGAAAGACTCTGTTTTCTGAATTATGGAAAACACTGTCAATTTTTAGCATAAACATGGCAATATACCCCCAAGATCTTGAGTTTGGTGAGAATTTGAGTTTCCTACTTTTCTGACTCGCAGCTTTAACACTCCTCAGCTGTGGTATCAGTGATGAAAGACAGCGATGCAGCCACTTTTCTTTCCCTCCTGCCCTCTACCTTTGTCATCTCATCTGAGACAAAAGTAAAAGTAAGACTGGAGCTATCAAGAATGGGGAAATCAACACCTGCCCTCTATGTCCCTTCACCTGTCCATGGAGATGAAAAACATGAAGCAGTAACCCTGTCTACAGGGCATCTTTAAGGCTGAAAGGTGACTGTGTATAAAAGGTGGTGGAATACCACCCAAGTGGGCTCATTCCACAGGAAATCTTGAAGAACAATAGGAATTTGACTTCAGTACTCACAGAAATCCCACATAGATCTGAGGCTCATTGTTTCCATATGTGTCTCCAAAAGCAGACTCTTCAGTATCTTCATTTCTAAACAATGGTTAATTTCATCAGGTTTATTCCAAAAGGACCTCAGCATTGTAGGTATATACAAGCTCTGTCATGCTCAGGGAGTCCCTTACTGAGAAGAGCTTTATCAAATTGTGATTCAATGTTCATTAAGGGGCTCAAATGGCATGGCTCATCCCCAGGATGGATCATGGGTTATCTAATGAGTACCTGCCTAGAAACATCTATCTTCTCTTTATCCCTTCTTTGGTTTTAAAAAAAACTTTATTTATTTTTATTTTATGTATGTAAGTGTTTTTCTGAGCATATGTATGTATACTACACATAAGTCGTGCTCAGAAAGACTAGAGGCGGGCTTTGTAACTCTGGAAATGGAGTAACAGATGGTTGTGAGTTGTTGTGTGGGTACTAGGAACTGAAATCAGGTCCCCTGCAAGAGCATCAAGTGCTCTAAACCACTGAGCCCTCTCTCTAGCTTGCCCCTCTGTTTTTAGACAGGGTCTTGCTATCTTAGCCCAGATTGTCCCAGAACTCACTTTATAGCTCAAGGTATCCTCAAACTTGTGGCATTTTTTTTTCCTGTCTCAGTTTCCATAATGCCAAAATTATAGGTGTGAGCTACAGCAACAGGTGACTTGTTTCTTATTTGTGTCGTTCTGGGGTTTTGCTTTATTTTCGAAAATAATTACATACCTTTTGAAACCCCATGTGACACTAAGGACAGTGTTCAAAAGTGAACTTTTTAAAAACTTAGGAATGAATAAAATATCTCTACAGACACTTGAGATTTACAACTGTACAAAGAAGCCATGACAGTAAAGATAGTCAATCAAAATGAACTACCTAATTCCCAAAGGTTTTTCTTTCTCTTTTTTTTTTCACCACAAGGGGCTCCCTGTAGCTAAAGAAGGAAGAGAGGGAGGGACTTCATTGCTAGGAATGTAGGTCCCTTGTACACATTGTGTATACTTGCTCTTTTTCAGCTCTACTTGCTACGACCAGGGAGGGAAAAATCCATTCCAGAACACTACAATAAGAACCAGCCTTCAAATGACGCACATAAGCCAGAGGTGTTTTCCCCACAGAGTTTTAAGGCCCAACCTTCCAAAGATTAAAGGAGGTAGAAAAATATGTGTAGGGCCATAAACAAAGTTCAGAATCTATTTCCACACAGATTCTTGGTGTGAATACCAATAATTTTCTGGTAAGTGTACTTAGAGACAAGGAAACAAGGTGGTCAGCTCCTAACCTTTTGGTTAGAGGTTCAAACACCCCACTATCACTGGCAAGGGAGTAATCTGACAGGCATGCAGAAACACAGCGTGCTCTCCTCTCCAACCTCTTGGCACCATCTTCCCGGAGGGTCACTGCTGCAAACAAGGGACACACCAGGGTCAGGAGGTGATAGCTCAGTAGGCCAAAACATCTATGGTGGAGTGCTGAAAAGTCACCAAGTTCTCCAGAGAAAAGCCATAGCATATGCATGCAAATAAACATTGTGCATGACTGTCTTTAATATTGAAAACCAAAAGCAAAAACAAAGCAAAAGACTTCTGAGTACTACTTCTTGGGTTTTTTTTGTTTGTTTGTTTGTTTGTTTTATTTGTTTTTGTTTTTAAGGCATTGGCTCACTATGTAATCCTGGCTCTTTGAACTTGAGATGTTTCTTATCCTCCTGCATGCTGAGATTATGGTACACACCATTATGGCTGGCATTGGCATCTTCTTTAAAAAAAAAAATCTCTTACCTGTCTAGGAATACATTTGGACTCATACATCTTGTATTTCCCCTTTGATGATGAGTACATAGAGCATAAGATGACAGAGTGGAAAACCCCTAAAAGAGTCTGGGAGGGAACAGCTACAAGGAAGAGACAGAGGTAGGAGGGGTTGAAGGAGATGGGGGAGAAACAGAATCACAAAAACACACGTTGTTCAAATATACCATAATGGTATGTAATATATTATGTGTTGATTGATTAAAATGTGAAAATACTTCAAAAAAAGAACAAAGACACTCAGATTCAGAAGACCTTCATTGATAGGTGTTATTTTTCATTTTTATTCTTTATGCTGTTTGGTATTCTCCATATTTTACACAATAAACCTGATATTGCTTTTGTGATCACTTTAAAAAAATTATCCAAATATATCCTAACAAACTTCAATGATCTTCAAATCAAAGACACAGACTGAGACAATGTCTGGGAGAACTGTGGCTTGTACAGGGGCTGATATCTCTCTGTTAATTTCACTTCAGTAGGCTCCTCAGCCACCCTGGGCCAGACTGACTTCTGGAATTGCTTTCATGGGTCAGAATGAGTATTCTTGAGTATTTGATCTTCATCTTTCATATCTACTTTTAAAAGCCAAAAATAATCAAGTGATATTTTCTCACCTAGTTTACCTATTTATTTCACTTAAATGGGTTCCTTTAAACAAAACCAATGCAAACATACTCAACATTTTTATGTTACATGTGGTTATATATGTAGGAACCTATATTTTACAGAGGCATACTTTGTTAAAATACAAATTAAATATGATGCCCCACGCAAAGGACTACTCAGATTTCATGGTGCCACTCCACATAATAATAATGCTAACAACACAGGCATCACTGTTGTGTCTATGCTTCTCTTTGGCTGTCCAAGTTCCATAAACTGAAAGCTTGACATTATGAACTAGGAAAAATTATGAGTCCAAACCCAGCTACCTCTCTTTTTAACCAAATTACTACCCATATGAACTAAACCCAAGTACATTAAACAGGTAAGGCTATGGTCTTTGGTCTCTGAATGTCAACTGGAAAAGAAAAAAAGCCGGTCTTCCAGTCATCTGTAGTATCAACCATGGGGGTAAACTACTTCCATTCTGATCAGCCAAGGACAGAAGCAGACTCTATCCTCAAGTAGATGAAGGTATAAAACCCTGAAATTATAATTAGAAATCTGATGCCCTGCTCATCTTCATCCCTGTCCTAGGAAATGACCCCAGCCCCAACTGCATCTAGAATCTTCTGAGTCTACATTGCAGATCTCTGCAAGTGAAATCAATGCCAGTTTCCACTCCCTATCCTGACACCTACTGAAGATGCTTCCTACATCCAGCTTGAATTTTCTTTGGGGAAACAACAGTAGGTAACAATACTCCCACTCACACAGTCCTATCTCATAGTTACAGCTCTAACCATTTTTTCCCTCATCATTGCAGTGGGAGTTCATTCAGAGAGGACGGACACTGAAAGCTCAGACTCAGTCACTGAATTCACAGAGCAACAGGGAGTAGCTTCACCAGGTGCCCTGAGTGAAAAAATACACAGCAACTTCCACACTACATACTCAAAACTCTAAGACTTCAAGACTGACTTGGGAAGTAGTGCAAATGAAGCAGGGACCAGAAAATCTTCTATCCATTAAAACAAAAACAAAACAAGCAAGCAAAAAACTCTCACTGATTTTTCCTTATTAAAGATAGACAGACACTAAAACCAAGAACATAATATACACAGCTTGATATGAAGGGAAAAACTGAAAAATCACATTACAGCCAAAGCTGCCAGCTGGCATTTTAAAATAATGAATACTTAAATTTTGGAGAAAAATGTACATATAGGAAATAAATACTGAAAGATCTTTGAAAAAAAGTTCTTACATGATCGTGAAATAATAATGATGATGACAATCAATAAGCTACCACCCCCAGCCACCTTAAGCATGAAGTCACTGTAAAAGTTGTTCCCCGCAGCCTGAGCAACAAAGCAGATAAGGAGAATACCAAGGCCACTTACAGTAAATGTTTCTGTGGAGAAGCATGAGAAGAGATAAAAAAAAATCACAGTGAAAACTATAAGATTTCAGTTCATAATTTTAAACAGGGTATGTATAATAAGGTCACCAACAAATAGACAACAAATTCAAAGAATTTTATGGATTTTGTTAGCATATACTAACCAGTAGATTTTTTTTAAGGAAAGTATTTCAAAATCAGGATACATTTTTAACCTCAAAAATCTAGAAAAAAAATGCCGGGCATGGTGGTGCATGCCTTTAATCCCAGCATTTGGAAGGCAGAGGCAGGTGTATCTCTGTGAGTTCGATGCCAGCGTGGTCTACAAATAGAGTCCAGGACAGCCAGGGCTCTGTTACACAAAGAAACCCTGTTTTGACAAAACAAAACAAAAAAAAAATCCAGGAAAAACAAAACTGTGTCAAATGTAAAAATTATCCATAATTATAGTTTATTCTTCTTTCTTGCCATCTGTCCACCTCACTGCCTTAAGGTGTCAAGAGGGAAAAATCAATGCCTTCTTGCTTGGGCAATTTAGATTTTTATCTTAGTAAAATTTTATCTTACTAAAACTAGCTTGAAGCCAAACATATTTTATAGAGCAAGGCTGAAAATTCTAGATAACTGCATGGCCCTGAAGATCACCAGATGATGGGTTAAAGGGAATCTGATAAGCATACTTGAATGCTATGACAATTCTAGGATCTGGAATTTCCAAAGCACACAGGAAGGCAAGGAGTCCCCAAGTGGTTAGGTTTGAAATCACTTTCCCTGCTTGGGATTCTGGGAGCACCTAGCAGGACCCAGGAGCAGATTCTGTAAATTATTTCAAATTCCAAAGGCCCCAAGTCAACTTCAGTGTCATCCAGGAATCTTCCACCAGGTGGCAATCCGTAAATGTAGATGGAGCAAAACCCCCCCAGTCTAAATTGTTGGAACATGGCAATCAATGTCTGCCACAGAACAAGAAAGAAAACTAAAGAAATCAGGACCAGAAATTAACTCAAATCTTCTCCCTCTGAACATGTCTTTTCCCTGGCCCAGAGGGTCTTCGTGTAGACTTGCTGCAAAATCAGACAATGTTCTTGAATTTCAACATTTAAAGAGAACTTAATAAGAAGGGGATGGAGCACTAGAAGAAAGATGAGTTTAGTCAAGACATGTACAATTCTTTCACTATTTCATTTCTGTTGAAAGGAATAACTATGGAGTGATAAGCTTGTAATTATAAGAAAAAATAAAGGAAGTAAACTTTACCTGGATGTGTGTTACAGAAACAATGTGTCAGGGGACATACACGTATGTTTGCAAACATACACCAAAATAACAGATGTCAAAAAACAAGAGGCAACCCAGAACATAATGATCTCCAGGTAAACGTGTAAATGCTAGTAGACTGCTCTATTGTAGGTAAGCTAATTTAAAGATAAATTGATCTTTCTATCATACTATCAATCCATTCACCTCTTAGGTAACAAAATAGTGGAAAAATGGAAGAAACTATAAAGATCACTTTGTTTGAGGGCAAGAAAAGTGGGACAATTCAAGGAAGATCACAGAACTAAAGCTCAACATAACAAGAAACAGAATCTTGGCCTACAGGCTGCTTATTTGAAGCCATTTTCACTACACTACACTACTATGTATTCCAGTTTTATTTACTACCCTCTGTTGGATACACAGACCATAGAATGCTTCTTAGGATTGATTCTCAGCCTCCATGCTACTGACATCTTGGTCTAAGTAATCTGTGTTGTGGTAGGGGCTGCACTGTGTACTATATAGCAGGTTTAGCAATGTCCCTGGCTTCAATCTATTAGGTGTCAGAGTATTGCTTTTGCCCAGTTGTGAGAAGTCAATGCACTTCCAGATATTGCCAAATTTTCCTCACAGCAAGGAGAGAAGACCCTCTATGCTACATAAATTATCTAGTGCTAGCCTACACTGAATGTCTAGAACACCTTTTGCTGTGCAAATGGAAGTTAGCTACATGGGCTGAACTTCAGGTATAGGAAATCTTGTTCTTGGTGCTATGTTACAGTAGTCAATAGTTTCTCAAACAGGACTGCAATATCAACAAGGAGTTGAATTTACACAGCTGAGTAGATGAAGCTTCCTATGTAGTCTGGTGGTTTCCTATCTAGAGAACAAAAAGAAATGATTTGGTGCCAGCTGGAATATCTTCTGAAATGGCATAATCAGAATTAGTTTTACTTTTGATAGAATTTTATACTTGGAAACAAGGCCATACAGCTAAGGAGAGAAGTTAAAGTGACAGAAGAGGTATACAGTTCTACCAGTATACAATCAGATGCAAGTCTGCATGCTGGTTGGAGGGTAGCATACACAGAAATTTCTATCTTAGCATATGCCATGCAGTGTGCACTGAAGTCCTACTACCTCTTAAATTGCCTTTTAATATGGAAGACTACGTAGTTCTTAATATTAATTTTCAGCAATTAAGTATATTCCATAAATAAGCCAAATGGAGCTTCATCAATGTCAATCTTTTCTGACACTGAAAGACTATAATGAAGATCTGGACTCTTCTTAAACCTATCAATATTCTAAAACTAGTAACTCACCAGCAACTTGAAAGTCACCAGTCTGAAAGCCATAGCCTACCTCCCCTATACCACTAGAAACTCAGGCCTTTCTTCTTATCAGCACTTACTTCCACTAGTGGGAGCCACAAGTTGAGGTCCCCGCTCACGGGGTCCTTCTCCATCCACAAGGATTCCGTGTGACTGAAGTGTCGCAGTTCCCTGCAAATCTTCATCTCCTAGAGTAGAGGCCTGTGATCGCAATCTGTCCAGTGTTCCTAGGCCTGTCACCTCAAAGCTGTCAGTCATCTGTGCCAGAGGGGAGTCTCTCGAAGCTGGGAGAAAGGGCGTGTCTAAGGGAGAGCTGGGCGGTGACAGAGAGGACAAGGAGGATTGAGAGGACAGTGAGGCCAGAGACTGGGGTGTATCCAGGGACCTCCTCTGCTTGTAGAAGCTAGAGTGGCTCTGTGAGTCTGTAAAGGAGACATCTCGCCCCAGGGAATCAAAGGGGATCAGATCGAAGCACAGAAGCTGGCCACACTCAGCATCCATCTTCTCATACTGTGGGAGGCCATAGATGTCTGTGAAGCTGATGGAGCTGAGGGAGCCACGGCTGGAGGCCAGTGAGCCCCTGCTGGAGGCCAGGGACCCACGGCTGCTCCCAGAGGACACAGTCAGGGTGCTGACAGACAGGCTGAAACAAAAAGAGCCATGGCCTTAGAAAAACACATGCTATTCCCACCACCTACCACTTTTTTCTGTAGCCCCAGGGAAGAACAGAGCCAACAGGAAAGCAGTTATAAGCTTGAGATTATCTGAGCAGAGTTTGCTTCTTTTCTCTTTTGAATGACACTCCTCCAGAGCAGTGAGCAGCAGCAGACTCCTTCCTGAGTTGGAGGAGTGACTGATAATGTCCTGCGTACAAAGCCCTTAACTTCCTGCTTTAGAATACAGTAAGACCTTGACAAGGGGGGCTGCCAATATGCATCTAGATATTGCTTTTCACAAAAATCTCCATAATAAATATGTGCATAGATGAATGCTTCTGAAGCTGTTAAGTAATTCGTTTAATAAACTTGATTTTGTAATTGAACTCCATATTCTACTGCCTCAGACTTTCAAGTGATAGAACTGCAGGTATGTGCAACCATGCTAGGGTCAGACTTACCTATTCTGAAGCCAAATTTGGTTCTCCTCATTTTACCTAGGTTGTATGTTAGCAAGTTATGTACAAAACAAAACATATCCACTTTTTTTGCTGTGTTTAACCCCATTTCAGTTTCTAATCACTACTAGTAGAAAATCTAATTTAAAAGAAACTATGAAGTTCATGCATATGTTACTGTAATATAATACATGTTCCTGTAATAAAATAATAAAATTATTAAGTATATATTTTCCTTCAAATGTAGCTTACCTCTTTAACTGGGAGTGCAGATACGATGTTAAACGTGTAGCTTCTTCCAGCTGCATAAGCAGACAGTTTCTTTTTTCCTGAAGCAGAATCCTATAGATACAAAAATAGTCAATTGGTGGATCTAAAAGGCAGGAAATTTGTTTTTTATAACAAGAAATTCAGCTATAGGTGTTAGGAATGTACTTCAATGATACATTTGCCCAACATGCCTAAGGACCTGGTTCCATCCCCATCACCATATGCAGAAGAGGTAGAGGAAAAGGAGAGGAGGAAGGAAAGGAAAATGAATAATGGGGGAGAAGGGAGAGAAAGGGGGACAGAGAAGAAATTCAACTATATATACCCCATAAATAATTCAGGTTGGAATGATTAAGTGAATTCTAAAGGCACACATTATAAATGGCCACACAATTAAAAGGTTTTTGTCTTACTTGGACAATATATCCCCAGTACTCTAAGTTGGCTAAAATACTGTAGCTACTTGATATATGGTGGTTAGAGCAAGTGGATGAAAGGGAGGATTGAAGAGATGAATTTATGAACAGGGGAGTGGCTAAGTGGGACAGCAAGTGGATGGACAGGTAAGTGTATGGATGGCCATATGAATGAGTGGTTAAGGTGAGTGAAGGATGACAGGGTAAATAGGTATAAGAATATATAGAACAATGGGACACTACACTACAAGCTGGATTCAAATGCATAGCATGCATTAATCTGCTGAAGTTCCCTACAGCAAATCTAACTAACTCCCTTATCCTAGGCCCTCTTATAGGCAAAAGCTATGTAAAGGTTCATTGACATTATAGTAAAACAAGCCCTATAACATTTCCCACTGAATCAAATATCTTCATAACTCTAGTCATCATACAACACTTTTTAAAGTTGAATAACATACATTAAAACCAGAGATTTTCAAAGTATGGTCCACAGACCCCAGGGGAATCACTAACATTCTTCCAGGGGTCCAAAGATGTCTCTTATTCTTTACTACATTTCTATGAGCAGCAAACTCTTCATGTGTTCACCACAAATAACATATAACAACAGGCCAAATGCTTTAGCAACTTCCTTCTAGAAAGCCAGATGTTTAAAAAGTTTATTATAAAAATGTTAAAGTACTATTTTAACTCCCTTTTTTCGGGCTTCAAAACAATATCAGTCATATTTTTTTATTTCTAATAAGGTTTTGTTATCTTTAATCAAATAATAATTTCAAAGTAATTTGTACATAATTAATTAATGACAAACAAAACTCATGAGCCAAAGCTCTTTGGGAGTCCTTAGTAATTTTAACAGTGGAAGGAGATTCTGGGATTCAACAACCTGAGAGGAGCTGCAATAAACTCTTTCTAATGGAATATTTTAAAATTCTACTTACCTATAATTTTGAAGGAAAACATTTAATTATTTGTTCATAGAAAACTTTAGCAACACAATACCCTCTTGGCTGGACTTTAAAAAAATATTTAGAAGTCATATAGGAGTGCATGAAAAAGGACAACGCCTTTAACACTCGGAATCATGTCACACCTAATTTATTGTTGCTCACTTGATTCTATCCCCCATCTAACAGATGAGGAAACAAACACTTATGGAATGAAAGTGACTTGCCTTGGCTATGAAAGTTCAAGGCTTGTTCGTCAGCTTTAATATTACCAGGGCAATTTACCATACTTTATTGCTTTTACTTCCTAGAATTCTTATTCTGCTGTTAATATGTGACAAGAAAGGGCACATCTTTTCACCACAAAACATTTCCCAATTTGGGGCCATGCTTAAATTTCTACCTAAGGCTTAGCAATGGAAAAGGCATCAAACACTCATCTTTAATTTCTTCTCCAAAAAAAATGAAGAAAGAGTAAAAGAAAGTGAGCTTAAATTGTATTCCCTCATTAGGATTTCTAATAACTCTGTATGAATTAGAGCTGAGACAGGTAAAGATTGAGCCCCGGTCATTTAGCTACGCCAACTTAGTCAAATGAAGCCAGCCTCAGTCTCTTTGTTCCACCTCCACTCTGGGTCTAACCATACAGATTGGGTTACAAGAAACCTCCCACTATGGGACTCCACACTTAAACTGGTGGGAAGTGACACTGAGAAACGCACCCAGTATCCATTTTGCAGAGTGTCAACAGATGCAGGAACCCTTTGGAGTGTTTGGTCTTATCTCATACTCACCAGCCACTACAAAGAAGAAAGGTACTTATCACATGTATATGCTTTCATGTAACCAAGGTCATTTTGTCACAAATTTAGGAAATTCACTTTGATCTACTCAGCTCTGAGAACTCTTGTCCCAGAACTGACTACCCAGGCTAGTCCCACAAGAGATCACCATCAGGGTGCAAACTAGTCCAGCTTTGTTTTCTCATCCCTTGCACCCAGACATTGGAACTAACACTGACTCTAGAAAGTTCTGTAGGTGTGTATTCTTTGCCCATAGCACTGGCAATTTTGAACTTCACCATGGGGAGGGCAGTTAGAGTCAATGGCACATAGGTGGAGGGAGGTTTTGAGGAGGCAGGCACCATTTGTAGATAAAATCTACCCGGCTAAACTGTGACCAACAGGAACTCTAGGCCCTCCTATCCACAACATACCAAAAAGAGAAAACTAAGGTAGAAGAGAAGCTAATGTTTAACTAAGAAAGCACTGAAGTCCAAGAGCACAAAAGAAAAGTTCAGTCTCCTTCTGTCAATTGAGATTCAGACTCAGCTCTAGGTTTGGAGTGAGGTGGTATGGTATGCTATCAAGTTAGGCAAATTAAAATTCATTCTGCTCATTACTAAGCTAATCTAAACTGCCCAAAGTCTACTACTTCCTTCCAGTGCTGCCATGAGGTATGAGCCCCAAGTGTCTCCACGTCACCATTCATCTACCCTAAAGATAAACAATGACCACCCAAACATCAAGATTGCTAGACAATATGAAGAGCAGTGAGAATTCACAATGAAAGCAGGCATAGTGGCACATGCTGTTAATCCCAGCATCCAGAGGCAAGTGGATCACTTGTGAGTTTGAGACCAGTCTGGTCTATATAGTGAGTTCCAGTGTAGCAAGAGATACATAGTGAGACCCTGTCTCAAAACAAACAAACAAATAATCAGAAATTTAAAAAAAGGCACAACGAAATCGTCACTCGCAAGTCAAGTAATTCTGATTACTTAAACACTATGTAGACAATGCTCAGAGAGATACAATTTAGGATCATATCAATATACTGAATTGGAGTGAGCCAGTGTGTTAACAAAGGGGGGAGGTCCCCAAAGCTCGGCAGATAGCCACAGATAAACCACTGATAGCTGTTAAATGTGGAAAGCAGACCCAGCCTTCTGCACACTTCGCAATGGCAGGCAGCAAATGGAAACCAGGAGACGTGGCACATGATGAAAGGCTGAACAACTTGGCATCAGAGAATACAAAAGACACAGGCTTCATGTGTCTTGTGCTTGAAAGAGTCTCAAGAGAAAATGAGGAGAGGCACGTTCAGAAATGGATTCACAAAAGGCTGCCGACTTCCTACTGCAAAAGAAAGCATTGGCTTCCCTGGCTAGAAATCAAAGTTGGAGATAAAAGCAGTAGGGAGACACCCACAATGCTACAGGGAGCAATTCCCCCCAGGCAGGCAACAGAGGCTCCCTGTTCTGCAGTTGGAACACCACCTGCTCACCTCCCCAAATCCTGAAGTTGCCTCCAATCCCACATAGGCACTGCTCTACAAACACAGAAGTGCCAAGCACCCACACTAGAAAGGGAAGAGTGTAAATGATGCTTGTTCTTCTTCCCTATCTATCGCGATCCTCCACCACTTCTTTACCCCTGATTGTTTCTCTTTTTCTGAAGATAATATGTCACTCTGTAGGCCACTATCAAACTCTGAAACTCACTATGTACCCTAAGCTGGTCTCAAACCCAAGGCAATTCCCCCACTTCTAAGTGGTGGGATTATGGTTGTGAGCTACCACACCTGGCTTTCATGTGGCAGTTCTGAGTAGGCATCAGGAGCCTGGGAAGCAGCTGGCACCTCTCATGGCACAGAAGGCACATGGTTCCACTTCCCACATAGTAAGGAAACATCCCAAGCAGTCACTGTTCTCAAGAGAAGTGGAACACACCTGATTTGGGAGTCTCAAATCTGAATGGATATAGAATCTCAAACTGTTTTGTCACCTAAGTATGATATAAAGATTTGGAATTTCGAACAGTTCAGATTTTAGATTTTCAGATTACAAATTCATAGCAGTGCATCTTCAAAAAATAATCAACAAATAAAAATAAAAACAAAACAAAGCCTGCAGACCCAAGAGCAGACACATGCCTGTGATCCCAGGACCAGGTGGATGAAGGAGAATCAGTAATGCAAGGCCAACCTTAGCTACACAGCAAGTTGGAAGCCAGCCTGGATATTTAAGACCCTGTCTCAAACAATGAAGGAAGAAAGAAACAAAAGAAGGAAGGGAAGGAATGAGGAAAGGAAAGGGGAGAAAAGAAAAAAGAAAGGAGAGAGAAAAGATTCTAGGGGTTGTAGCTTGATGACTGAAGGGTTAATCTAACATATAAAAAAACAAAATAAATATAAACGTAAAACAACCTAGGGCCAGTGAGATGGTTCAGCAGGTAAAAAAGGCATCTGCTACCAAGCCTGGTGACATGGGTTCGATCCCTATGACCCACATTATTGAAGAAAAACTGACTAAGTTGTCCTGGGACCTTCACACTAGTACTGTGACATACACTCACATTTATTCATATACATACATATACAAAACAAGTAAAAAAATGTAATAAAAGTTTTTAAATGAAGCAAAATACACCAAAATTCAAAACATTTCTGGGCTCAAGCATTTTACCAATTAAGAACATCCTCAGACCATAACCAGGTCATCCACTTAGTGTTTCTAGTTGGCTCAGTTCTACAAGTGGTACCCGCTGCCCCTAAAGTCCTGGAAAGCCGCACACCTTTCCGTGGCACCCTGTGCAGATGTGGCCCGAGCATGCTGGATCTCCTCTTCCAGGCGCCTCCTTTCCTCTTCCAGTCGGGCCACATCTTCTGCTGATTTTGGCTGCTGAATAATGAGCTGCAGCTCCTGCAGCAGGGCCTCCTTTTCTTTGATGAGCTGCAGCCGGTCTCTGTCAGCCTCTGCCATGCCTGGCCATGACTCGTTAGCCAGCTGAGCCAGCTGCTGTTGAATACTGGAGACTCTGAGACAGAGAGAGATAAGAATGAACAGAAAACCTGATGTGGGCACATTTTCTTCACCATCACTGACTATAAACTAACTTGATTAAATAAATGGTGAGATAATTGCTCCAGCCTTCAACTTAATAGCACTTTGAAATGAGGGGTCATGAAAACACTGCAAAAGTCCTTTGTAATCTCTCCTCATTTGAGCTGTGAGGTTACAACAATTACATTGTACTTATTTCAAAAAAACTGACAAAAGGTCTAGCAGTCTCATCATGTCCACACTCTGTTTTCTATGTGATGTCATCCCAGAGAGAAAAGAAGATGCTCATGTCTCCCAGGATCTAAACTGTTCATCCAAAAGGTGCCTCTGCCTTTTTGCCCCCTCATCCATAGGGGAGCACTAACAGAAACACCGGGAAAATAACAGGAGGAAAATGCATCCATCAGGACTGTATCTGAAAAGAACAGCTCTGGGGCCCTAGGCTCCACATCTGTTCCTTCCTGCCCCAGAGCCCTTGGCCAGGTGGGATTGAAAAGTGCTGTAAGGAAGGGCAAATACTCAACAAAAGCTGAGTGCTTGAGCACTTCCATGGCCCTAAATTTCCAAGTGCTTGCCTGGCAAACAGACTTCATCACTTGTGCCCTGAAGTGGTGTTGAATTCAGATGAAGTGAAATAGACATGGCTCGTGTTTTGAAAACATACTTAAGAGTGTGAGCAGTATGTTTCAGATAAGGATTCTTAAAAAAAAAAAAAAAAAAACTAGGAATGCCAGAGCCTATGTGAACCCAGTGCTGTGGAGTTTGGCACACATGCCTAAAATCGAAATCCAAAGACTTCTTTAAGATGACAGAAATCTGTGCAAACAAGTAAGTGTCAGGCAGTGATTATAAAAGCAGAGCCTCAGGACTGGTGCCTCAGGGTCACCTGGGAGTGGCCAGAAAGGCAACTATCAGGGCCAAGCCCAGATCTACTGACTCCTACGCCATGAGGTTGGGGTCTTGGCCAGCCCTCAAGTTGAACAGCCAGGAATCTCAGAGCTTCCCACTCTGCAACTCTGCCTAGTCTAGACCTTTAGGGAGTTACATCAGGCACTGACAAGATATTGTTCTTCACTAATATGGGAATGGCAGATGCAGGGCAGGAGCACGCATGAGACTGCCTACCTTCTGTGCCCAGGACACATGGCATTAACTGTGTCTGGCTTCTCGCCTGCTGGGTCCAGATCTCAGAATCTATCTCAAACCCGAGCTCCACTTAGATGTTACCAAGTGACTGGAGTTACCACATACATTAAATAAACCGTAGCCTAGCCCTGTGTCAAATGACACTCCATCTGATGTAGATATGTGCACAGGGACTCATGAAGACTGGAGAATTGGACAGAACTGCTTTTCCAGGTACAGAATCAACCTGAAACCCATAGTCCCAGAAGGAAAATGTTCTGTAGACTAAAGCTTAAATGTATGTATTTTACTAAAGTCCAGTTCCAGGAAGGTAAAGAAACACTACTCGTGCATCAGTAGCTTTATTAGATAAGTTGTTTTCTAACTTAAATCTAATATCCTGAAAATGTACTGAAATAGGATTTAGCAAAATCATGACACTAAAAAAGGAATGTCAGAGGCAACTAAACAGGCCTTAAGTATCCACATATGTCTAATTAGTGGAATTAAAATTTATGGCAGTAATATATAACTGAAGCCCAAGGAAAACACTCTGAGTAGGGTCATAAATAATTCAGTGCCAAATCAGACATTATACCTAGTAAAATTTCTAGAACAATCTACTATAAGCTAAGACAAATGTAAAGAATAAATGCAAAAGACTTGAAGAGTACTTCAGTTTATCTACTTCTTAGGAAAGCCTATCTAAGCTAAGCTAAAACTAGCCTCATCTGCCATACTTACATTCTTGAAACCACTTCTTTTGAGTTCTCAGAGAGTTATTTTTTGTTCAGTGTGTATATGTGTTTGTGTGTGCATGGGCACTCCTCTCCCTCTCCTCTCCCCCTCTCTCCTCCCCCTCCCTGTGTGTGTGTGTGTGTGTGTGTGTGTGTGTTTGGAACCAACTCCTGGATAGTATACATGCTAAGTAGCTATCCTATCACTAACACCCTGCCACCCCTGAGCAGAATTTCTTATGGTTTAAATACAAAAAGATCAAGACTTCATTGTGCCTGGCAACTCCATGTTAGCTGGTATCTACAAGGATTCAACTTGGTGAGGGTAACAGAAGATTCAGTTCCAGATAATTCTAACATTTCCAGGAAAACATCAAGTGATTCACACTATCTAGAAAAATTGATGAGCAGAAAAAATTTATTATTGAAAGGAGGAAATTTATAGAGAAATTTTCAAAGAGTTTGCTCACCTCAAGTATAATGAAACAGTAAAACAGCCAAAGTTAAACCATGTACTATAACTTTTCAGAGTTTACAGGAAAAATGTGCTAGGAAGGGCCAACAGCAGAAACAAGATCCTGATGAGGATGAGTTTTTTCAACCTATCTGGAAAAGTTGTTGGGCCATGCTGAAAACGAGGCAAGCATTTCCATGCACATTGCTTTGTTAATTCCAACTTGATGACAATGAAGATGCTTGTAAACTGTTTTTCAAGCTACCTCAGAATCTAGAATAATAACATGTTGGAAAAGGCAATCCCTTTCTTTGTGTCCACACTCTGGGTGAGGACTTTTGAGTCCCCTTCAGCCAGCTCAAAAAAAAAAAAAAAAAGGAACATCAGTCTGTTGTGTCTTTCTAGAAGCCCAAAGCAATAGAAGAAAGGATTCCCTCACCAACTGACCACTAGCACAGTTTCCTGGCCTTTTTAGTAACATGCTTTGTCTTTGGGCTAAGGGCCTAGAATAGAGCCATAGGCAGGGAGCATCTTTATTATTGGAAGTTTCCATGAGGGAGCAAATTTCATGCCTGAGGCAAAACACCAATGTACCAGGGTCTGTGCACCTTCTTCCAGATCCATGCTAAATAGCTGATCTACTGCTTAAAGGCCCATTCCTGGGATGGCATCATCATAATTCTGAGCATTATAGGAAAAAACAATTTCCAAAAAGGCTTTTTTTTGAAGTGTCATTTCATTGAAATTAAGTGCTTGAAAAGAAAGACCATGATGAAAGTTTCCAGAACCACCTCTCCCCCCAAAAGACTTTTCCAAATTCATTTTTAAAGAGCCCTAAAAGAAACATAAAATTGGGAAGGGATTTTCTTCCTTATTTTTTGTACAAATCCACTATATGCTTTATTGATTCTGTTTTTGATAGGTAGAAAACATCTTATGGCATACATATAATCTTTCACAAATGCCTTTAAAAGCTTTAAAACACATCATGTTTCTGCATACCCTGAAAGTGAAGAAATGAAAGCAACATCTCACTTTAGATTTCATATTTATTATGTGATTTATAAATTCTGTTCCCTGTGCAGGTATAATACAGAAGTAAAATATGAACTATGGTTCACTTCTGATGTATGATCACATGCTTTTTCTGTCACAACCAAGGCATATTTAACTATGAATGGAAACCTGTGTTTAGGCTGCAGCAACTACTTAGATCTTCACAGTTCATGGGGAAATCTTCAATATGTGCATTTTCTAGGAATAATGTACCTTTAATGTTAAAAATGTTTGAAGTACATCAAGAATGATCCCAAATTATACCTAAAATCTTCAATCTGCTGTATAATTTCTCATGTTTCTAAGATCCTGTGGCTTTTTGGGCTAGCAAGCAAAATTTAAGGAAACCTGTCATGCCTTTAGATGATGACAAGTTATAACAGATTCTACAGCGATGATAGCAACTTAGAAATTTGTGTCTTCTGATTTCAATTCCAGGCCCAGATCTGTCATCTCATATATTTTCACTTAGTTTTTTTTCCAGTGAATGTTTACTTTTATGAAAGACAGGTCAAAGAAAATCTCAGCTGAGGGCTGGAGAGATGGCTCAGCGGTTAAGAGCACTGGCTGCTCTTCCAGAGGTCATGAGTTCAATTTCCAGCAACAACATGGTGGCTCACAAACATCCATAATGAAATCTGGTGCCCTCTTCTGGCCTGCAGATATACCTGCAGACAGAACACTGTATACATAATAAATAAATCTTTAAAAAATATCTCAGCTGAGATCTAAGTTGGATACATGATATCTCTTCAGCAGAATGAATGAATATTGACAGGTCAGTGTGCATTTTAGTAACCTCTACCTGGGAAATTCAGGACATCTCCATTTGGAACACATAGTACCAGAAGTATCTGTCAATATACTAGTGTCCCACCATGTCCCTCAGCTGCTCTCTCTAACATTTTCTCTTCTCGAGAGGGAGAAACCTTCAGAGAAAAATTTTCTAAACTGAAAAGCAACAAGTCCTTAACTAACTACTTATCTTCACCCAAATGGAAAAAATGAAACTACAATAGTAAATATGGATTTCTTTACTTGTCAAAGCCCATATACAAAGTCACCTGAGAAAAGAAGGGGTAAATCCAAGTGACTAATCAAATTCAACACTAATCGCACTATCACTAAATCCTGACAACTGATAAACACCAGGACCAACCCTGACAGCAGGACTGAAGACACAGGAACTGGACACATCACATGATTTGTCCCTATCTGAGCTCAATGTTTCCATGCAAAAATCTACAAAATGTGCACAATTCTGCAACAAGTGCTCTTAGGTTAAAAAATATGGAGCCATCTGCGTCATTGGGATTGCTTCAAGAAGACTTGTTCTTCCAATTTCAAAAAAATTCCAAAAATTTTAAACCAGTAGTGTGAATATATTCCACTCATAAGGTCTGTCTTGGGATTCCAAGGAGTCATTACAGGAGGGAAATGTAAAAGCAGCCCTCTTGGGATATTTCACATGACCCAGAGTTGAAATACAAAACAGGTTACTCTGACAGTGGTAGTTTGGTCAGGTAATTCTCCAGAGTTCTCCAATTACCACTTGGAATTACAAATTCCACTCCTAGAGACTTTGTTTAAATCAGACCATTCATAAATCCCTTCACTGTCCAGAACTCTGCATTTTTGATCATCTTGTATTTCTTGAAAACAACCTCAATTCTAGACACTCAAGGAAAGACTTCCTCAAAAATGCATAAATGTGTCACCTTTTCTCCCTTTTAGAAATGGCAAAACACAAGGGATTCTGCAGTAGATATGGATAATGGTGACTTTGTATGTGTGAACTTGACTAGGCTAAGGGATGCCCAGATAAAATATGATGCCTGACAGTATCTATGAGAGAATTTCTGGAAATTATTAGCATTTGAAGCAAAAGACTAAGTCAAAAGACCTGCTTTTATCAATGTTAGCAAGCAATAACCAAATGGACTGAATTAAAGTATTGGGTTTCCTGGTTAAAAAAAAAAAAAAAACAAAACAAAAACAAACAAAAAATCTGATCCACAACTGTGATTACTGAAAAGAACACTATTATTAGATTACAGTTCCACAGGTCAGCAGAGCTATGTTCCTTCTAGAGCCTCTAGGAAGGAATACATCCTGCTGTCTCTTTCAGTTTGTAGTTGGCCTCTATTTCCACCTACCATGCCTTCACTCACTCTGACCTTCCAGGAATCCATTGCATAGAGACCCTTGGTTAGAAGTAGGCTTCCTTAGATCATTTAAAACCATTTCTCCCCATCTTGAGATGCTTAACCTCATCATACATGCAGAATCCTGTTTGTCTTTCCTTTCTGAGAAGCTTCTACTGTGCTGCTAATGTAGAAGTGTTAGGCCTGTACTTTTCTGAGTAACTACAATAAGTATCACTGCTAATGTAGAAGTTTTAGGCCTGTACTTTTCTGAGTAACTACAATAAATATCTTAACCAGGTTCTAGCATCTGTGAAAGAATATTTTGATGCAAAAGTAATGATTAAATGCAGTGCCTGACCACTGAATAATCTTAAATCGTCAATGTTTAGCCCAAATGTATTTCTTTGACATTTAAAAGGTGACTTGGTATGTACCGACACCATTTCTAGAACAAAGAAGTCACTTGCTATGTTTGGTAAATGTCACAGCAACACATAACAATTATGGTCATAAGTGTAGCAATAATCTATTTTCTGTGTTTAATACAGCACAGCAAATTCCAGCACCCACACTTGGCAGTTCCACTTTGAAACAGGCACGAAGGAGCAGAGAACTTCTCAGAAGAAACAATTGCCCCCACAAGCACCCAAAGCTACCATGAAAGAATGCATGCAAAATGAAGCATATGACCAGGGAGGTAATCAGCACTGGCCAATGAAATTGGAAAATTCAACGCCAACCACAAGTCTACTCTGAAAAGTCCTGGGAGAGCTGGTGTGATGCCTCCCAGTAAAGAGAAGTGGTTTTTGATTTAGGTTGCTGCCATAGCAGGAAGTCAATGGTTTTCTTCTCTATTAATGTTACAGTTTCATAAAGCTGATTTTCTAGAGTTCAAGCCCAGCTCAGCCAACTTAGGGAGAACCTGTATGGAAATATCAAGTAAAAAGGCAGCTGGGATTCAGCTCAGTGCTAGGCCACCTGGTTAACATGTGATGCTCTGGGTTATATCCTCAGCACTTCACATAAAGTAAAATAAAAATTAAAATCTATGCTTCATGGTTTTCTGAAACACATTTTAAAATGATTTGATTTTCAGACTCTTTCTATAAGGCATAATAAAGAAAATGTTTCTAAACAGAGGCCATGTAAACCATTCAAATATTGAAAATGGAGAACCTGAGTACCTGAGGGGAAAAGTAACACACTAAAATCACAAGGGCAAAAATACTGTGCTGTGCAAGGATTTGCCAAAGTCCGATAGTGAAGACTGGAGGAGGGGATAGAGAGAAAAGACAAACCCAAGGCACAAACCTTGATAAATATCAAGTTTACAGAAGGCAGGTAAGAGACAATATAGGTCAACACAAATGATGTCATTTTGTCTCCAACAAATGAACTCTAATATATACTGCTATCACCTGCTGATATGCTTTGGTACTGATATGACAGTACCAAACTGCTTTTGTTCCTGTATCAACCTAAGGGATGAATGTCAATGCATGTTAAAGACAAGACAGTTTGCTTCCACTGACCTGGTGGATGGATGCTTTTTGTAGGTTGAGAAGAAAAGGAGGGCAGGGAGGAATTCTCAAATATTTGGAATGGCAGAGAAAGTTTCAGAAGTCTCTAATGGCTTCACATCACTTTAACTTTCAATAGAGAGTATTTCACATTTTAAGAGCACTTGGAAGATCACCGGGTACATTAAGAAGATTCAAAGAATAAATAACCTTTCTTTTCTATTTTGTCAGAAATTGCTTTTTGATAAAATGTGAGCAGTCAGACACTAGAGATATGCTTGGGCTTTTTCTATGGAAGACAGAAAGAGAGCAGAAGACCAGATCAAAGAGTGTGCTTCTTACCTTTTTCGAGCTTCTTCATACTGCCAGTTAAGTCTGACACGGTCAACAAGTCTTGTTTTATCATCAAAGAGGAACTTTCCAGAACACAAGGAACAAAAAAGGAAAAAGAACAAATATTAAAAATATGTTTTCAAAGTAGAAAATTCACTGAAACTTCTGAGGAAAAAAAATGAAGAGTTTAAAATAATAAAACACTGTATTTTTGTATTTTTCAAAGGACTAGAAGGAACACTAGGAATAACAATCTCCTGTCACCCCTGGCTCCTGATGACTGCAAGGTACATGGGGAAGACTTCATATTCATTTATTGCATCATTGAAAGTAACAAAAATGAATTACATTTCAAATAATTAGCCAATTACTTACTGTAAGCTTACACAAAGGCAAAACATTCATCCCTACTTAGCCCTATAGTTTTTTCCAATTCCTCGGTTAATACAAAAAAGGACAACCCTCCATATTTGTGAGTTCTATCTTGTAGATTCAACCAACCATGGTTTAAAAATGTAGCTAAGTCAACATCTGTACTGTACACGAACAGACATTTTTCTCCTGTCATAATTCTCTAAACTATAAGAGTATAATAACTACCTGTATCACATCAGGTGTTATAAAACATCTAGAGATGATCTGAAGTGAACAGGAGGAAGTATATGCAATAGCCTACCATCTGACATATGGAACATAATCATTTGTGGATTCCGGTATTCAAGCATTTGGGAAACAATCTCACATGCATGCAGTGACAAAATTAGATGTTCTCAGAATTCCCAATGTCTAAGTTAGACAGACTAGTTTCACAAAAAGGGGCTAGAGGATAACTTCTATCGTTCAAGGCATGACTGCTGAACTGGGGCGGGGGACTGATATGTATGGACACTCTACTCTGGAAGAGTAGGACAGAAGGGATAAGGGGTAGAGGGTGGGAGGGCGGGACTGGGAGGGTTGGAAACAGGGCACTGTGATGGAGATGTAACCTGAAGTAATAAATAAAAATTTAAAAAGGGGGGAGAACCAAAGATAAAAGGAAAAAAGGCAAAGTCTAGAATGGGGAGTATCACCTACAAGTTACACTTTAAATACTCTGAATATGATCAGTAGTTAGGCTTAAATATTTTCATGCCAAGTATATTTAAGGTAACAAAATCCACACAAAACAAAACAACCACCAAAAAAACTAGTTAAACTAAGATAACAGCTGTAAAGCTGCCAACCTAGGACTGACCCCAGTTAACTTCAGGGGCTTATAAACCATGACAATTTACAGCTGGAATGGCAGAACCAGCCACTACTCCCAACCTGACATTTTTAGAATGGTTTACTGAAATCATTAGAGAGCTTTGATCTTATCTGTTTCACTCAAACTAATTAAGAGCTATAAATTCTAAATCAACTTTATGATAAGAAGAAAAAAGTCATGTTCAGAACTCAATGAGTCAAAATCATTAGGCAACATGACAAATGTTTTGGCCCACACATACTTCTCTGTGTATTACAGGTGCTAAACATGTTCTTTAAGTAAAAGAAGATACCTTTTCAAAAATGTCTAAATATACTTTCATCAATGATGAAAATAAAAATTTAAATAGGTTATTTCCAGAATACCCAAGACATATCAACTCATAATTTATACTGTACTCTTCCCTGAAAGGCACTATTTTTCAAACTTTCAAATTACCAATAACTAAAACTCAGACATTCCCTCAATTTTTCCCCTTTCTATTAAGCTTTTATTTATCTAATGGAAGGAGTATCAAGTCTTCCACTAATATTTTATCTTTACTTAATAACCCTTAAGGAAAAGACCTCTTCCAAACTGTTCTCTATTTGATAGCAAATTAATTTCAAACGTCATCCAATGATATTACAATAGTATGTCTTTGATTAACTACCTGGTTTTGAATGATTATTTTCCCAATTTTTTCTTTTCTGTGGCTAATTCAGTGCTTTACTGATTATCAAGAGAGAGCATGCTAAAGTTGTTCCAAGTCTCAAAGAAAATCAATTTCTTGATATTCTTTCAAAAGAACAAGAAATGGCAACCAAGTACAATGCTAAGTGATCCAGCTACAAAGGCTTTGGAAATCACAGCCTAAACCAGAGATCAGCAATCTGATCCTGTAATGAGGTCCAAAAACACTGCCTGTTTCTTGTTTGATTGTTTTGGGAAATAAAGTTTTATTGGCATCCAATAAGCCCATTTTCTTAGGTATCACCTAAAGACACCATCTGCACTACAATTAATGACAGATGACCAATCAAGAAACTGACTACTCAGCTTTCAAAGCCTGAAATATTTACTATTTGATCCTTTGCAGAAATCATTTGCTAAGTCATGCCATTTTAAAGACTCCTAATCACAAGACAATATGCACTCTATACCACTATACCATTACAGTTAAATGTAAGAAATGTGATTTTCCTTTCATATTTCCTGACACAAAAGCCAAAATATCTTAAATTTCGGTCAAATATGTGCCACCACCACCAAAGCCGGTGACTCATCTCTGACAATGTTCACATCTTCGCCCTGGGTGAGCATACCTCCCCTATAGTGTCAGTCTGAGAGCCAGCATCACAAAACTGCTGAGGGACACTAGAGTCACCAAGTGTGCCTGTGCTGTGAGAGAAATCTTGTAGATTGTCCATAATGGAGCAGTTATTCTTGAAGCTGTCAGTAAGCTTGGCCAGGCTCTGGAAAAGAGTAAGATAAGTTCTGTAAGTTGAGATGACATAGTTTCCTACCTTTAGAAGCAACTGTTTCTTTCTGGTTCAAGGAAGTCTACTGACTATGACTAGAGATATCTCCCACCCTTCTCCCCATTAACATTACATTTTTACAAATCATCTGTTTTAATGCACATAATTTAAATAAAACTGTTGGTCATTTAAATAAATGAGAAACTGAATCCTTCTGGTAACACAAACATAAAATAGAGAATAGTGACAGTACCACTGCTGAGTTTTTAAGTCTTTGTGTTTCTTAAGTAAAAAAGCATTCTTATCCCAAATGCCCAGTTAGTAACTGAGTTTGACAAAGATGCATGCCACCTCAAATTTTTTATAAGTAATCTAAAGATTAAAACATCACCCAGACCAGACTTTTATAACCTGATTTTTCTTCCATTGTGCTACATGGTCAAAAGTAATCTCCTGTGGCTGTTAGTATGCCAAAAAGTACAGAGAAGTATCCATTCTGGCACATGGAGCTCATTTGTGTGGAGGTTCAAGAGAAATAAGGTTGTTTACTATTTCTTTAGGCTTTGGGACGTATTCACTTTTGGCATTGCTGAAAACACCAGAACCAGAATGTGGCTCAGAACTGAAACAAAGGCTGTTTGGAAGGAAGGGCCCAGTCATCTTGAGTTTATATAAAATGTGTAAGTAAGCAAAATTAAACATGATGTGCATGTGCACAAAATACACATATATAGTACTCATGAGTTACGTATTCAGTAAATATATAACATGTAATAAAATAAATGACAGATATGTAGGCAGGCAGAGTTTTCAGGAGGCAGCTCTGGTTTTACCTGCATCAGGTCCCGCCGCTCCTTCTCGCCTGTACAAATGGCTTTCTTAATAGTACGGAGTTCACTCATTATAGCCTGGGCCTCATCCAGTTTGTAGTTGGTGTGGGAACTTGACATCTTCCGGTCAATTCTATTTAGAAATAAGAAATAAGAGTTATTCCACATGAGACGATGACATCCTTTAAAGAAATAAATATTCAAAAGTGTCACAGAAAGGTGGGAAACAGTTAAAACCAGCACCTGGGCACAGAACACCAAAGACTCCATGAAACCTTCATTCTTTGTGGCAAATACAAAGGGGTGAGAATTGGCTAATGGACATCTGCCTTTGCTCCAGGAGGATCCTGTGCAAGGGAGGAGGCTCAAATCCTCCACTAAGCAGCAGGCTTGAGTAGTAGATGAGACTGGATATTCCCTCTCTGGAGGACAACCAAATTTTTTTCATTTATTCTCAGCATTATCAACGACTGTGGTCAAGTATATTTATTAAATAAACTTATGAGTGAGATTTGTATGCCAGGAGAGTATATGGGAAAGAGCAAGAACCAGTATGTTTCAATAAAATATTTGAACGAAGACTGGAACCTCTTTTGTGATTCTGTGGATTGAACCCAGGACCCTTGCTCAGGCTAGGCAGGCACTCTATCACTGCACTATATCCTCATCCCTCAAAACCTGGAAAGTTATGTCTTCTCCAATCATTTCATTCTAGCTATCACTTAACACTCTCTTTTCTATCTCCTTGATACTTTCCTTCAGTCCAAACACCTATCCAGCAAAACCTCCTTCCTTCCTTCCTTCCTTCCTTCCTTCCTTCCTTCCTTCCTTCCTTTCCCTTTCCTGCTTCTCACCACCCTCACTCTGCCCCTTCTGTCCATTCATCCACTCAGTCAACTTATGAACATAAAGGGCTGGTTCTGATTAGTAGATATAGAACACAAAACAGGACCAGATTTGGCTCTATCTTTCAATAGCAGGCAATTTTGGGAGCATGTCCTCTGTCATGTCTCTAATACCTATGTCTCAAGCATGGGAAGCCCTCAATGCTAAGAAGATGGAGAAACTGGTCCAGATGTGGAATCAATTCCTTCCCTGGAAAGCAGCTACTTAACTCTTCAGGTTCTAACCCCACCATTACATGGGTTTTGAGCCTAGTAGTTTTCCCACAAGTTGCTCTGAAGGTCTGGATCATCTGATGCGAGCCCAAACTGCCTGGTTTTCTACTACACAACCTGGCATGCTGTAAGGAGGAGTAGATTTCCAGCTTTGCCACTCATTAGTTGTGGGACCCTAGGCGAATCATTCATATCTTTTGATCTACCTCCTTGTATCTCAAATAGGAATACTAACAATGTTCCCAAAGGACAAGCATAAGATTTAAAGACAATATTTAAGGAAAGGACTCATCTGGCAGAAGGCCTAGAATGTAATGTTTGTAATAATGATTACTATCAGGATAATAAAACTACTTACTTATTGAAGAAAGAGTATTAAGATGCCAACTTTACTATTTCATTATTATTAATAAATTCCTTGTCATAGGTGTCACAATGCAAAGCAAAGCTCAGCACCAGAGCTGATCTTACTGGCATCCTTGGAACAGAACAGCAAATAAAGAACCAGAAAATGGAGTCCTGAATAGAACAAGGCAATAGAACCTGTGAGCATTTCTTTGATAGCCATCAACTACTACAACCATTTATGAAGACGGGGTCTAAGTCCTTTCCCTAAAAGAACAGACACAAATACACTAATGGGACCCCACATATTGCATGATGACACTCCTAAATCCAATCAGAACCTGACTCCATAGACACTTTCATAATGGGCCAGTTATACCCTATAACTTCTCAAATGCACATTTCTTCTACATAGCAAAATTCTTTAGTTATACATTATTTTAATTGATTGCAGGTATTTTACTTTTTTTGTTTTTTCAAGACAAGGATTCTCTGTGTAACCCCATCTATCCTGGAACCCACTCTGTAGACTAAGTCAGCTTGAACTCACAGAGATCCACCTATCTCTGCCTCCCAATTGTTGGAATTAGAGATGTGCATCACCATGCCCAAACAAATTTAAGGGCAGTGGTGGGATTCGAAATCACATCTCCAAAGAGAATGAAGCCTTAATCCAGAGCTTTAGACTGTTCAGCCATGCTACCTCACTCTGCATCTATTTTTTTAACTACAGTGTACTATGCTAAAAGTTAAATTACATGAACATGAACTGAAGTTTGGGTTGTGGGTATTGTTCTTCTTTGTTCTCAAAAGATCCCTGCTTTGGCTCCTTAACAACCCTTTATCAAACTGATCGAGATAATTTGCTTTAACTCTATAGCACCTTAATGGTTGTCATGAAATTTAGCAATACAATGTGAAAAGTTCTGTCAAATGTAGTATATATGTCAATTGTCAAGCTCAGGATTCAGGAGGATCACAGCTTTGAGGCCAGCCTGGGATACACAGGAAGACCATGTCTTAAAACATAATAAAACAAAGTGTGTGTGTGTGTGTGTGTGTGTGTGTGTGTGTGTGTGTGTGTGTATGCATGTACATGTGTGTTTCCCCATCATAGTATCAGCTAGCTCTTTGGTTGGCACTAAAAACAAAAAACAAAACAATGAGAGCCAATAGCAAAATGGTAGCAGCAGGCATATAAACTCCTTGTACATTTTAAAAGTTGTTTTATTCTTAAAAGCAGTCCCTCTTCTGCCAAAATGGCTGACTTTTTCACTCACTACATGTACCCTGACCCATAAGTTGAATATGATAGTGAGAAAAGTTTCTAGTCTATACTTTTTACTGATCATAGCTTCAAAACAAAAATCAGTGTTACAGACTGACATTTTGCACAGAGGATATTGTTACACTAAATGGTGTGACAGACAGGGAGCCTGGAAACAGACTAGAAAATCACTAGAAAAAAAGTATCAACTCCTAGGTCCCTGGTGTCCTTGAACACTTACAGGTAGGACTGAAAATTTTGTTTATCCAACAACTGTCTCCTACAAGGTTAGGGGAGCATATTCTTACACTAATAATTATTCACCAACATATATAGCAGTTACCATTAAAATGAAGTCCATGGCCTCTGTATGTAGCAGTTACAAAGGATGGTGGCTCTAATCTGTAATCTCACCACTGAGAAAACTAAGCAGGAGGATCACCTTGAGTTTAAAGCTGAACCGCATAGCGAATTTCAGACCATCCTGAGATATAGAGTGAACCCTGGTCTCCAAAAATAAATGCTTATAAAAAACTCTGGTCAAATTCAGATGACTACCTAATTATCAGTATGTTCTACTTCATAATTAAAGTTATATCTTCCAAAGAACTGTCTTATTTTTTGTTTTTTAAGAGTGCAAATCAGTGTTTATGTCCTATATTTCTGATAATACAAAATTTATCACTTCTCTGAAAGAATAAAATGTAATACTAAGAAACCCACAGTTTTTATGCAGTGTAGAAAAAAATACTCAGTATAAAGACATAACACTCTTGTAGTTTTCCATACTCAGGATGGTTGAGTAACTTGCTAAAGGATGCAGGGCTTGTAAGAAATACAATGAGAAGGCCAGAAAGGGTTCTTCCTATCAGTGTTCATCCTCTTCATCACTAGGTTAATAATATGCTGACTGCCAATGGCTCCAAATGCCTACTGTGTCAAACCTGAAGACTACTCATATGCCCAGCCAATTGTGGTCCCCAAACCCTCTTTATACTTTTTTTTTTCAAGAAGTAAGCTGAGAAAAGAAAGAGAAAAAGATACTAGTCAGATAAGGAACCCCATGAAGGAAAGAGAGGCATTTCAGAGATGTTCATAATCAACCTCATATCATATTGCTCTAAAGTTTCCATTTTTGGTGATCAATTGAAGATATTGGTAGAATTCACTAGGAGAAGGATAAAGAAGGATAAAGACTTTAAACCCTCATCTTGGAGAAAAGAGATGCAGGTCCTCTAGAGCTACTCCGTGTTAATAACGCAGATTAAAAAACAAAAGAGTATTTTTTGTTACAACCACTACATTTTATATTAGCAGTTCTAGAAAGGATCTTGAATACATGATGCTTCTGGCAGCTTGCTAGCAACAGCAGGTCCTGTATGGAATGCTAGGTCTGCACCATCACTGGGAACAATGTTCCTTTTGTTCCCATCCCATTTCTGTGTGTCTTGCTGCTATCTCAGTAGGGGTTGCACAGGCTGTACCTTATGTTCGTGTTAGTGAGATACTGTTAATGGTACCCTACTCCAGCTGTCCACAATTCCATTCTTTTCTGAACTGCTAAATCCTCAGACAGAATGTGCTAACTATTTTATCTAGTAATACCTCAGTGTGATATCAAATACTTAGAAATGTGTAGTTATTCTTATTTAAGGAGACAAGTAGGTGTAACTCTATCCATCCTACATAAATGGGGAAATTCCTTAACCAACTGTAAGGCTGAGAGACTCACAGAGTGGTAGGAATGGACCTAGTAGAAACTGGTTGTTGGACCACTTAGTGTACATTCCTTTTCATAATGTGAAGAGTAGACATAAGTAACAGGACTTCTTAAAACTCGGGGCTCAAGTGAAATACAATCCAATATGTAGGGGAGAAGGAAATGATCGAGCAGTTAATAAGAAGGTAACCAGGACAATTTACAGATCTCCCTGAGATCCTGGCAGCCTAGGAAAACCTTTTGACTGAAGATGATCTTCCCTTGCTCAGTGGGTCCCAGCATTCAAGGATGAAGTGAATTATATGACAAGTAGCACAGACAATGACATCAGTTACTCCCACAGCACCTAGACTAGGGTCCACTTATTATGCTGAGCAGACCCAGTTCCAGAACTTGTCTGAGTCCTCCAGATGGGGCAGGAGCAAGGCAAAATGTCACTTGACTCATGAAAGTAACCAATAAAATAAAAATAATTAAGTAATACAGTATCCATGGTTTTAAACAAAATGAAGCCAAGTTGGAGTGAGTGTGTGATGAAGTTTCCCTCTTTCATTATTATTATTATTATTATTTTAATGTTTATTTATTGCTTCAAGTTACATCTCCATCACAGTCCTCTCCCTTTACCCCTCCTGGTACCACCCTCTCCCCCCTCTCCCATCAATCCTACTGTTCCAGTGTGGGGTGCCTTACATATCAGCCCCCCTCCCAGTTCAGCAGTCATATGAGGGCTAAGAGGGCTCTTGCACTGGGGGCCTATGGCAACTCCACTTGGGCAAAGTGTCCCACTAACAGGTAACAAGGACTATGTTCCTGTTCCTTTTGGTGTGTTGGTTGCAGGATAGTTATCCTGTACTATATGGCTAAAGTCCAGTTATATGTGAATACATGCCACATGTATCTTTCTGGGTCTGGGTTAGCTCACTCAGCATGAGCTTTTCTAGTTCCATCCATTTGGCAGTAAATTGCATGATTTCCTTGTTTCTGATAGCTAAGTAGTATTCCATTGTGTAAATGTACCACAGTTTTTAAATCCATTCTTCGGTTGAAGGACATCTGGGTTGTTTCCAGTTTCTAGCTATTACAAATAAGGCTGCTATGAACATAGATGAGGAAACTTCCTTATGATTCCAAGAGGAGTCATTTGGGTGTAAAGCCAGAAGTGGTATGGCTGGGTCTCAAGGATCTCAGCAAAATGTCACTTGCCCCAGACCCACAGAAAAGAAAGATGAATTTAGGCAGTAAGTGCCAGTACTAAAATCAAGTGTCCCAGGCATGCTGAAAGTCAGCCTGGTGGTTAAGGGGCTGGCATGGATGAGTGTGAATGAATCTAAGGGGCAATGAGATTGGTTCAGGAAGCTAACTCATCACGTCTAGCTTATAGTCTAGGGCAGAGAGAAGGCCACCTGAGAGTCATAAGCTAAGGAGACATTTATAACCAATCTCTGTGGATACAATCATGAATCACAATAGTGGCTCAGCTCTGAGTGGTCAGAGTAGAATCTGTGAGAGGAATTGTATGGCAGGTGTGGAAATAGGACACCATAAACAACACATGTGGTAAAGAGAGGGTCAGGGCAGCATTTTGGTCATCACACCAGTGTGGGGGACATTACATTGTTGGGCAGAAAAAGGCTTCAGTGGAAAAATTTAGGGTGAAACCATGTTAAGTGGGCTGCTTAGCCAGGACAGCCAGAAACTATCACAGAGTTCACTTCAGATCTCCAAACAGGGGGCTACTAAGGGGACTCTGCCCATACCTGTGAGCCTGTCCAGCTCATTCTTGTGTTTTGCTCATTCCAGAAACACTCTTCTGTTTCTGTATCATTCCATTTGTCTCTGGACACTACCAAAGACTCACATTAAGGTAATTTTTAAGTTAGATTTCAAAAATTTGTTGGCAAGAGAGTCTAGTGATCTCTCACTGAAAAAGCTTATTTAAGACTTTTATCAGAAGCCGGGCAGTGGTGGCACACACCTTTAATCCCAGCACTTGGGAGGCAGAGGCAGGCGGATCTTTGTGAGTTCGAGGCCAGCCTGGTCTACAAAGTGAGTCCAGGACAGCCAGAGCTACACGGAGAAACCCTGTCTCAAAAAAAAAAAAAGACTTTTATCAGATTGCCAGGCATAGCATACTGGCATATGCCTTTAACCCAGTACACAGGAGGCAGAGGTAGGAGAATCTCTGTGAATTCAAGGCTACTTAGCGTGGTCTACAAAGTGAGTCCAGGACAACCAGGGCTATTACACAGAGAAACCCTGTCTTAAACACCAAAAAAAAGACTTTTTTCAGGATAAATGATGTTTCTATTTTCTGAAGACTTTTACAGAGAGCCTGAGAGAAATGCAAGTGAAAAATTCCCTTAGATGCTCTCATTCACCAATGAGATAGGCAAAAATGTCATAGCTTGTCAATAAATTCTTTTGGCAAAGCCATGGAAAACAGAAATGTTCATGTTAAGTTGTAGGGAGACAAAAAAGATATATATATATGGCAATGTCCAACATATATAACATTCACCTATGACTAACCAAACCAATTTTCAGGTGCTTATCCTGAAAGATACACATGTATAAAAGGAGGGAGAAAGTTCATGAAAAAATACTATGCATGGCTGTAGCAAGCCACTAAACCCAGACTTCACTGAAAATCTGGACATTCAAGAACTGAAATCGTGAACTAATCAAATCAGTTATCAGAAAACAAAAGAAGGAGAAGCACAGAGGAAGAGATTTAACAGATGAAACAAACAAATGGATTGTGAGAGCCTCATTGGAATCTGGAGCCAAACAGAATGAAGAAACAGGAAAGCTAACTGCTGATGGGTGCCTAGTAAGTAAGATACTAGCACTCAAATTACATTTTGAAAGAAAAAAATGGTTGTACAGCTTTAGGAAAAAGATTTATCAGTTACATATGATTTGGGGGATTTGTTTCAATAAGAACTTAGGGAATGAAACAGGGCTATATATTTTTGGGGTTAAAATAGAGAGAGGGCTGTATGAGACTTTCATTATATTCTTCTTTCTACTTTTATTTGTCTTCCATCATTGAACACTTGTCTGTCTCTCTATATATAATAAACATATATACATATTATATTTATAAATAAATTAAACTTCATCATTAATCCAGAGAATACATACAAGGCCAGCTCCCTTTCCACAAATATGTGCAGCATATATAGATTTTTTTTAATACAAAAGGTTCTTTTTTCCTCTGCTGGACTTAAGCATAATGATGGATTTCCTTTCTAGCCAGGAAATTCACCAATATAAACAAGTCAAGTTTAAAATGTTATAAGCAGCCAAACTCCTGTTGAGGTGCTCTGCAGTTTCTGGGAAGCAAGAACAGCAGACAATTTCTGGAGGAAAACCCAAGGCTGCTGCTTTAAACTGTGTTGTTAATTTAAAACAAACAAACAACTTACAAGTTTCACATTTATGTACAATAGCCCATGTGCTATCTAAAGTTACAGTCAGGATTTCACTGTGACAGTGGGATGATCAATCAATTTTTTCCACAAATTTCTCAATGAACAATACAAATATGTACAATTTGATTCAAACATAAATGACCAATTTTTAATAGCAGAAAATTAGTTAGGCTGTAAAAAGCTCATAGCCTGTGGAACTCAGGGCAAGGTACCAGCTTGTTTTTCACTTCCGAAGAATTTTAAGAGTGATGTAAGTGTCTATGTTTTCCCTTTTTCTCCTGAGAGGCTGTGTCACAGAATACGGTAAGCACATAGTGACAATGCAGCTTCCAACAGAGAATACTATTTAAGTACAGTTCTCTCTGGGGAGCTCTTTCCTAGAAGGTGTTCAAAGTGTAGCCCATTGGTAGGAACCAGAAATCAAGTAAGCCCCTCAGGACCAAGGCTAGGTCCAGAATCTCCTTAGCTACTAACTTCTTGACATTCCAGGTAAGGGTGAGTATCTTCATGAGTCCTGGCAGGCACCAGGACCCACCCTTTGGCAAGAGTTAAGGTTTACAATGACTGCACCTAAGCATGGAGTCTTGCTAAGGCAAGAAGAAACTAACTAAAAACATCATACTCTCTCTTTTAGGATCCTAATTCAAATTCCATGTCAGCTGTAGGCATGTAGCCTGTCCCTGTGCTGGCTCATAACTATGTAGCAGGAGAAATAGAGGCCATCTCATATCCTTGAGCAGCTTTACAACTACACCAAATGGACCACTTACCAGCCAAAGGAAAGCCCATTTCCCAGTTCCTGGCATATTTTATATTATTCAGTCTTAACCAGACATTACAATCTTTGTATTCAAACTGGGAAACAGGTTATCCACAATGGGCCAGAAGAAACACTGAGCACCAATTGCAGCAATCCCCAGCAAAAGCCACAGCCTCCAGGGAAAATGACAGAGTTTGGTCCATTCCCCTGTGAGCTTTGGGGCTGCTGTATACTCTCAGATTCTTTCTGAACCCTAGTCACCTTCCTCAGAACATTTGCAAATAAAAAAGAAATGGACTGAAGCTTCCAGCATACACAGAGCTCGCCAAGAAAATGTCAGTTTATCCAGCACCACAGAGTAAAGCCATCAGTAGCAAAGGACACTGAAAGCAGGAAATCAAACTCCTATTTAACTACATAGTCCAGGCAACTTTTGATAACCTATAAGATCCAATTATTGGTTTGCTTTTATTCTTTATTCACCTCTTTCAGCAGAATAGCCACAACACACAAGGAAGCATCCTAGAAAATGTTGAGAGGTCTGGAGGCTCTCTGATGGAGGAGGGGGTGGGGAGGATAAAGAGCCTGCATCATTACACTGGATCAAGTGGACCAAATGAGCAACAAAGCCGGTAGCCAGAAAGCATACAGTGACAATTAGACTTTCAACGGAGCAGCACTGGAAGAGAAGCTTGATATGCTTCACACAAAAAACTTAAAAAGCAGAACAAAAACAGCTGTGCTAACTGACTAGGGCTAATTAAAAGAATCACAGATTGCAGAAGCAAAACACAGGCAGACCACACAAACAGATGGCTCAGTGCTAGTAAAGAACAAAAAGGGATAATGACTTTAAAAGAGCTCAGATGGCATTATGCTGATCAGCTTATCAAAACCGACCTGCAGGGGTCATGCCTGTGTTTCTGAATAAATCATCATCTTTTAACATTCCTGAGAGTCATGGCCAGAGAAAGCAGAGTTCTCTGAGGCACAATCCAACAAATCTTTAGTTTTGTGTCTTCCCTGGAACCCAGATGACCTTAATATAAAAGGGACACATAAATCATCCCTGAACTAATCCAATCCTGGCTGACTATAGAAGTCAGTCTCAGGCTGGATAAGTGGCTCCCACGTTAAAGTACTTGTTGGATAACCATCAAACATGAAGACTAGTATTTGGATTGGCAGAATCCATATAATTGCCAGGTGGGTGTGACAGTCTGCTGTAATTCTAGCACTCAGAAGGTATAGACAGGAGTTCTGGGTTCCATTGAGAAACCCTACCTTACTGAATAAGGTTTGTGGAACACGATGAAAACTCCTGGATGTCAGCCTCAGGCTTCCACATGCATGACATACAGGTCCACACATACTCAAACATGCATATACAAACACACCATAAACACATACACATGGAAAAGGAAAAAATCACTCTCAATTTAATGTTCAAAAATAGGTTGATATGCCGAGATCATACATACCCTTTACACAAGGCTGAGGTAAATGTACTTGTCAAATATAGTTATCCATTACCTCCTCATAAAGACCAGCACTGCCCTCATATTTGTTACTGTGTTACTGAGTGTGAATTCAGGATACAAAACATTCTATGCTACTCGTCTTTACTAACCACAGTAACCATTCAGTTGGACTCACACTTTTATTGAAGGTTAACCAGGTACCAGGTATTCTGCACTCTGGGCCAGTGAATTTGATCAGCACTGCTAATCAACTGCATATTTGTACCTCTCCCTTACTCATCTGTTGAAGCCTTATGCTCTAATGTGAATGAAACTTGAACAGGGTCAGGGTGTTAGACAAGGTTATAAGTATATCCACAAATGTCCTCAAGAGAAAGGGAAGAGATACCAAAACTTATATGACCTCTCTCTGCTATGTTAGGATACAGTGTAAAGGTGACTATCTGCAAGTCAGGAACTGGGTCCTTTCTAGGAATAAACTCAGACTTCCAGACTTCATGCAGAATTATAGAAATAAAAGACTGTTCTTCAAACCAGTGAGCTGATAGTATTTTGTTGTTGCAGGCACAATCATGTAAAGAGGAGAAACATAGGCATAAAAGTATGAAGCACATGCCAAGATTAGCCAGTGCAGCCAGGCTCTGAGAGGACTCTCAGGCAATGAATCTGCACTACTCTTCCTTAAGAAAATTAAATCTTTCAGGCCAACATCATTACCATCTATAAATACTGACTCTCATTCACTTAATATGCTGATTTAATACAGTTTACTAATTATAAGAAAGTCCTCCTCAACCTGTTTGTAGGAATACAGTTCTAACTGCAAGAGTGAGAAAAGGAGGAAGTGTTGCAGATGATATCATCCAGCAATACCTTTTGTGATGATAGGAATCTATAGTCTATGCTGTCCAATGTGTAGCCACTAGCCCCAGGCTTCTAAATTGCCAGCAGTTGACAACATCTCAACCAGTGGTTCTCAAGCTGTGGTTCACAACCTCTTTGGCAAACCTCTATCTCCAAAACTATTTTCATTACAATTCATAACAGTAGCAAAATTGAAGTTATTAAGTAAAAATGAAATAATTTTATGGTTGCGGGTCATCACAACATGAGGAGCTGTATTAAGGGGTGACAGCATTACGAAAGTTGAGAACCACTGGTCTGGACACATTTCAAGTTATCACAATGGGAGTTTTATACTACAGACAGCTGGTGGGTAGAGGCCAAGAATGCCGTACAACTTCCTTGGTGTGCAGGATGGCCTACACCAAAAATCATATAACCCAAAATATCACTATTTTCATGCCAGAGAAAATGTCCTACATACATGTGAACACTGAGAACGTCAGTTCTGACTACTAACACTGAAGAACTAGATTGTAATTGTATTTAAATTAATTTTAGAATTAAAAAATAAGAGAAACTAATAAAAGCCTGAGTTGGAATGCAAATTATCATGTGTGCCTTAAGGAGTACAGCTATAGAAAACTATATATAAATATAAAAATAAGGATTTTTGTTTCCCAAGTATTTCCATTTTTAAAGGAATAAGGAATCTTCAAGAAAAAGAAAGATGCTGATGTTTGACATCAGAAAATAATGAACATAAATAAAATCATAAAAATGGAAGTCTTGAGATTTCTGAACATGATATGTCCAGGTACCAAATGTGTCAAAAAAATGAAATTACTCTCATGTACACATGCAAATAACTCACTCTTGTAAGGTCTCCACACCCTTTTCTTTGTATTGTAGCTCCTGCTTCATCTGGGTCAGCTCTCGTTTTAATCTGGAAAGCTAAAAACAAAATTTTTCCAAATTCAAGCAGTGATAAATTATTTACATAATACTCTTCCAAGTCCTTCCTTAGTTTCAACTCCCTGGATCATCCATCCACTCTCCACTATGCTAGGAAAACGGCCTTGCTTAGACTTAAAAATCCCCCATCCTGAGCAGTGCTGTGAAATGCTGTCTTCTGGACATAGCATGTTAGTACATTCATGAATTCATACCAACTGTGGTAACCTGCCACAAGACCTGCACAAAATCAAGCTAGCCAAAACTCCACCATAGATGGGGAAGAGGCTCTCTTACTGAGGAGTTCTTAGCAGTTAATAGCTGATGGGAAAGGGAAAAAATAATCTTCTTTTTAGGATATGGCCACTGGTAGACTTTCCATGCCCCAGTAGGTACTCTCATAACCACACACGTATGAGCAACATGAATTGGACTTAGGTTACCAAAAAAAGGAAAAGGACATGAAGCTGGGAAAGGGACCTGTTGAAGAATAGGGAGCTGGAGAGAGGAAATGGGTGATAGATGATTCTATGTCATATACATGCATGAAATTATCCAAGGAATAATTTGTTAAACCCCTAATCCTGACAGGTCCTATGCAAGTAAGGAATGGTAAGTACTTATTTTTTGAGGGTAACAATGTATATATCACATAGCAAATGTAACATTTTGTCATCTTCCCTTGTACTTTCTCCTCATAGATGTACGGTACCAAGGACACTTGCAGCCCCTGACTACCTGAACCTCAACCCCCATACAGTTCATTACATAGATTCTAAACCTACTCTACTTCTCCATCAAACCACAATAGGCCTACAAACTTGCAAATTTACAAAGCTCCCAGGTAGTTTTCTTTGCTGTGATAAAACTTGAGAACTAAAAAACATAGCCTAGTTTATGGAATTGCACACCAGCAAAATAAAAGTCCTCATTATCAAGATGCTTTCTAAGTTTTGTCACAAAACAATACATTGGGTCCTCTCTCAGACAGTAAAGTGGACAAGGGACTAAAGGGATGAGACAAGGTGTCACTTGAAGAAGGTAAGTGTCACCAAGGAAGGATCAGAATCCTTTTGATAAAGCACTGCTATTGGAGCTGGCCCTTTGGGACTCGCAACTCAATGAGAACAGCTACCAAGGGTCAAAAGTGGTGTCCCAACAGACAAAGAAGCAGCCCTGTGATACTGGGCCCTGACATCATGCCACTTTCCCAAATGATTGGATAGTCTATCCTATAGAACATGCAGTGGATACTGGTTACTTTTTGTCTGATGAGAAATGGCTTTAAAATAAAACATTTTTTGTGCCATTGTAAAACAAATGAAAAATGAAGTAAAATGCAACAATTCAGGAAATTAAAAATCTTACTAATATCCTAGTATCAGACATATTGATGACACACAATGAGTCCTGATAAGTATTGTCACATAGAAATTCATATAGTGCTTTGAGTTGTACAAGTCCTTGTTTTACTTACCCTATCCCGACGACTTGCTATTTCTGCTTTAATTTGGTATGGATCATACTTTGTATTAGTTGAATATCCAGAGAAGGCTAAGGAAAAAGAAAATATTTTATAATGGGGTCTTTAAAACAAATGGATAAAAAGCACTTCTGAGTCGTTATGTTAATAACTGATTCTCAGTCTGGGATTTACATATGGGCACTGACTCCTAAATAATCAACATCTCACAACCTCAAAGATTTTTGCATTAGGATTTACTAATGATAACATAAGAAAACAAGCTACAGGAAAACAAACTGTTTATTTCTACTACAAATCTATGAGGGTTAAAACTCACATAGACACAAGGGAGAAAAGATTATGCTATGGAAAATTGTTTTTTCTCTGTTACTTTCTTTCCCATATAAACACACAGAAGTGACTAAAGGACAGACTCATGTTAACTACTGTTATTCTCCATGGTTGCATGTCAAAGAATTTTATCTTTATTGGCTTTGCATCTATACTCTCCAAATGGATAATTGTTGGCATGAGAAAGAAGAAGAAGAAGAAGAAGAAGAAGAAGAAGAAGAAGAAGAAGAAGAA